>CM040743.1:49711904-49789404 GCA_022829145.1 Albula goreensis
TTAGTGGGAGGGTGAGACAGACTCTCTTAGTGAGAGGGTGAGACAGTCTCTCTTAGTGGGAGGGTAAGACCGTCTCTCTTAGTGGGAGGGTGAGACAGTCTCTCTTAGTGGGAGGGTAAGACCGTCTCTCTTAGTGGGAGGGTGAGATAGTCTCTCTTAGTGGGAGGGTGAGACAGTCTCTCTTAGTGAGAGGGTGAGACAGTCTCTCTTAGTGGGAGGGTAAGACCGTCTCTCTTAGTGGGAGGGTGAGACAGTCTCTCTTAGTGGGAGGGTGAGATAGTCTTTCTTAGTGGGAGGGTGAGACAGTCTCTCTTAGTGAGAGGGTGAGACAGTCTCTCTTAGTGGGAGGGTAAGACCGTCTCTCTTAGTGGGAGGGTGAGACAGTCTCTCTTAGTGGGAGGGTGAGATAGTCTCTCTTAGTCTGTAGTGTTGGGGGTGTGGTGGCTGTAGTGTTGATGTAGTTTGAGGTTCATAACTCAAACCAGCTCTGCAGAAACACAGCTGGTGGCCAAACCCCTCTGTGAGACTCCGCCCCTGGGCTGCTGCAGGCATTGCTATGGTTACCTTAATGGGCAGGCTTCATGGCACAGGAAAGGATCAGAAGTGCTCTCAGTCCATGCTGACCCAAACAGACAGGGGAGGCCGGGGTGGGTCAAAGGTCATCCACAGGAGCATAGAACTGGTCTGTTTACTGCTGTTACATAAGAAAAACAAACACATTCATCAAAGTGGGTGCAGAGAGAGACACCATAACCAGCAGCAAGAGCACTGAGCCATTTCTACCAATCACATGCTCTCTCAGTCCAGAACAGCATTAAACAACATTAAATGCTTTAATAAATCATAAACATAAGCATAATGTATAAACAGATGAATGAGGGGCATTTTGGGATGTTACAGTAACTGTTGGCTCATGCTGGACACAGAATGGGAGCATGGTTTGTGGGAATGTTGTTTTTTTGGGAATGTGGTTCATGGGAACATGTTTTAAAGCAGTTCTGTGAATGACACAACATGGACTGTGTGCACAGAACTGGGAGGTTCCCACAGCACAGTCTACAGGGATCCTGTGTGGTGGAACACAGGAACCCAGCGGTAATTACCCCGCTACCCCTCAGTAGGCACCACTCCACGCTGCACGCATCATTTCAAACACTGTGATATACAAACCCCCCCATCCCAGAGGAGCACATGGTACGGTCTGCGCTATCATTAGCACAAGACAATGAAATACCACAGATTCTACAAATCCACCAGAAACTCAACTCCCAATCTGAGGCACCTTCATTAAGAAGCATGACCAGGTACAATACCATGGCAGTGTGAGGTCCGTACTGTAACGCTAGTAACTACTGTTACCTGCTCTGTACTGTAACTCTAGGAGGTCCTGTGACCACCAACAAGGAGCATGGGAGTTGAATATCTGTTGACTGTATGAAATCTCTGCTCCAGCTCTACACTATAGAGCAGGAGCTCCTAAAGCAGGGGTCGGGACCCCCAAGGGGGTCAAAAATCCGATCGATGCATAGAGCCCACCCATCTCATTAGGGAAGGTTAATGCTAGTTTATTACTATAAAAAAGAATGCGTTTATGGCTGTAAGTTCAACACAAAATGTTGTGTTCTTTTGTGTTATCAAAGCGCTGTGCCGTGTATAAACAGACCTATTAGTGCGAGTGTGCATGAGCATTTGTGTGCTTCAACCACATCCTGGGGTGAGGGGGGGTCATGAGTCTCTGGCACCATTTATTAAAAGTTTGTGAAGACCTGTTATAGTAAAACCATGTCTCAAACAGGCTCCTAATTTTCTGCTGCTACACACCACATTATATTCAGTACAGAGAACTACATACCGTTATGTTCATTCAAAATGTTCTTCAATAATGAAATATTACAGAATGGAGAGACATGTAGTGTCTACATCTCAGTATCTTTTTCAGAACTGTGTTCTGGGTCCAGGGGATCTGACATGCATTGTTTCAGAGTTGAGGAATGTCTCATGTAATTGTTTTGTTCAATCTCTGCCCAGTTAGCACACTAACCCTGGCACCCTTCCTGTCCCCTCCTGCACACAGTGTGCAGTAGGATTCTCTAACATCAGCATCTCCACTGATTCCATCTACCCAGGTAGGACTGCACACTACATTTTTGGTATTTTAGTGGGTTATCAAGGTCTATGGTCTTACATTTTCCACCTCAATTCCAATGCTCTTCCAACTGTTCTCATGTCTTTTAAAATCCCTTCAAACCAGAGTGTAGAGGGAGGAGAATAGCATATTACTCTCTGATGTTTTATACACAATGACGTTTCTGCCCACTCTATACAGCAGACAAATACTGGGAAAGGAAGTCAACTACTGACACAAAACCAGAGAAGATAATTCCCGTACTTAACAGTATGTATTGTAATGACTCCAGCTATCATTTGTGACAGTGCTAACTGGGTAATACCTCAAAGTCACTCTGGATGCAGGACTGTAAGTGTGATACGGCAGATTCATGCTGGTTGGGCCTTGTGCAGGAGCTGTGTCCCAACCACACATGTGTTACGGCTCTATGTGTCCCACCCACACATGTGTTACGGCTCTATGTGTCCCACCCACATGTGTGTTACTGCTCTATGTGTCCTACCCACACATGTGTTACGGCTCTATGTGTCCCAACCACACATGTGTTACGGCTCTATGTGTCCCAACCACACGTGTGTTACGGCTCTATGTGTCCCAACCACACATGTGTTACGGCTCTATGTGTCCCAACCACACATGTGTTACGGCTCTATGTGTCCCAACCACACATGTGTTACGGCTCTATGTGTCCCAACCACACATGTGTTACGGCTCTATGTGTCCCACCCAGACGGCGTGTTACTCTATGGCACACGTGTGGTACTATGTGTCCCACCCACACATGTGTAACGGCTCTATGTGTCCCACCCAGACGCGTGTTACGGCTCTATGTGTCCCAACCACACGTGTGTTACGGCTCTATGTGTCCCACCCACACATGTGTTACGGCTCTATGTGTCCCAACCACACATGTGTTACGGCTCTATGTGTCCCACCCACACGTGTGGTACGGCTCTATGTGTCCCACCCACACATGTGTTACGGCTCTATGTGTCCCACCCACACGTGTGTTACGGCTCTATGTGTCCCACCCACACATGTGTTACGGCTCTATGTGTCCCACCCACACATGTGTTACGGCTCTATGTGTCCCACCCACACGTGTGTTACGGCTCTATGTGTCCCACCCACACGTGTGTTACGGCTCTATGTGTCCCAACCACACATGTGTTACGGCTCTATGTGTCCCACCCACACGCGTGTTACAGCTCTATGTGTCCCAACCACACATGTGTTACGGCTCTATGTGTCCCACCCACACGTGTGTTACGGCTCTATGTGTCACACATAGATCCCACACATGCATGCAGGACAAGTCTCTTTCAAAGGAAGGAACTGCTGGCTGCTCAGGAGGTTTACAAAGTCACTAATTTTGCAACACTGGAGACAAACCATTTCCAAACCTCAAAACGTAATTTTACAGTTATAACAGCAAATGGTGTTGCTGAAGGCCTTTGGTATTTTTAATGATTAATAAGGATGGTAATCACTGATGAGGGTGTTCAGTAGTAATGGTAAGTATCAGAGCTCTGGTCTGAATCTTGGCAGATGTTCCCAGCCTAGTGATGAACTGCAGACTCGGCCCGACTCCGATCAGGAAGGTCAGGTGGGACCGCGGTGCAGGACTCTACAGTCTGTCACATGCCTTCACTCATCTGCCAAACATTACATATCATAAACAGTTTGCAATTGAAGAAAAAGGTCTGTTTCTCTTTCTGTGTTTCTCTTGGCCCCGTGTCCTGCTCTGCAAATACTGATACTGATGTAAGAAAGGGTCCCTATTGTGAAGTAAAACTCAGAGTCCCTCTGCTCTGAAGTGTAGTATTAGTTCGTGAAATGGACTTGCAAGATTGCAGGTTCAATTCACAGGTAGGACACAGCTGTGTATACTTGTGGTTCATTGCTTCAGTAAATATCCAGCAGTATAAACGAATAGTGCATAATCTGAGTGTCCTTCTTTGTTGTCAAAGAACACAACGTGCTGAAGTGTTTGATGTGTGTCCTCAAGCTCCTAACCAAGGGTGTGTTTTATGTTATATATGTATTTATTTACATCTCCATAAAAGAGCTTTGTGCTTGCGGATGCTGAGTCTTAAGTGGGAGAGGTAAGAGGTAGAGCTTTGTAGCATACGCACTCCTTGTGATGTCATAATGGACCCAGCCTTGGGGGCTTCTCAATGCCGCTGTAACTCCATATTAAATAAACTCAGACGTGCTCATTAGCTTCTCTAAGCATTGGACAGACAGACAGATGGACAGATGGACAAATTGATTCATTTAATTCTGTACAAAGGGGGGCCACCATTTCAAAGCTAGAACAGCTGGGGGCCCATCAGAACTGTTTAATACATACACTGCTTAACACTTTCACACCACTTAGCACTTTCACACTACCGAACTCTTCCACACTGCTAATACGTTCACATTACCCAGAGCTTACACACAGCTTGACATCACAATATTGTAACACTTTAACAAAACAAATACAGCTACATACTTACAGACAGTACATGTGTCTGAGTGTTCAGCTCAGTCTCAGCCAATCAGCTGCGTGTATCTCCTTTTCTCATTCATTAAAAAATGTACACACCTTCTCATCCTGCTTGTATGTTTTCTGTTAAGAGCTCATTGCTCTCTGTCCTGTAATGGGTTTTCATCTCCAGAGCTCAGTTGTCCTGTGAATGTTTCAAGCCTCATGGTTCACATGGGAGAAACAGAGGAGCACTGGCTGGACAGCGCACGCGATACCAGGCCTGACTAGAAAGGTCTAAGTGGATATAGAGCCAGGTAAATGATGCAGCACCATGTGTTTCCATGCATGATATAGGAGGGAATATTTGATTAAATAAAATTTAATTCATGACCATGCTTTCATCTTAATTCATAAAGGTCGAATATGTACAAAAAATCTGATTTTGAATTGATTCTTTAAAATGGTTGTGCACAAATAAGTAAACTGTAGCTGAGTTGTGGCGAAGGCGTTTTCTCTCTCACCCTATGAGGCATGGACAGGGGGGTGTGGTTATGGTTACGTATGGACAGGGGGGTGTGGTTATGGTTAGGTATGGACAGGGGGGTGTGGTTATGGTTAGGTATGGACAGGGGGGTGTGGTTATGGTTAGGTATGGACAGGGGGGTGTGGTTATGGTTACGTATGGACAGGGGGGTGTGGTTATGGTTATGTATGGACAGGGGGGTGTGGTTATGGTTAGGTATGGACAGGGGGGTGTGGTTATGGTTAGGTATGGACAGGGGGGTGTGGTTATGGTTAGGTATGGACAGGGGGGTGTGGTTATGGTTAGGAATGGACAGGGGGGTGTGGTTATGGTTAGGCATGGACAGGGGGTGTGGTTATGGTTACGTATGGACAGGGGGGTGTGGTTATGGTTATGTATGGACAGGGGGGTGTGGTTATGGTTAGGTATGGACAGGGGGGTGTGGTTATGGTTAGGTATGGACAGGGGGTGTGGTTATGGTTAGGAATGGACAGGGGGGTGTGGTTATGGTTAGGCATGGACAGGGGGGTGTGGTTATGGTTAGGTATGGACAGGGGGGTGTGGTTATGGTTGCCTCATCTGTCACTTAAAAACACAAAGCCTAATTAATGCATTTTATTTGCAATAGCTACTGAACAAATATAATGATGAGAAAACACAAGGAAACATAACATCATTAATATTAAAACAGGTTTTGATGCTGCCTGCAAATGATGTGATTTGATCCGAAATGTAAGTTACCTGCAATACATTCCTAACAACATTTGTCTGTACTTTCAGCTGTCTGGCACAATGTATATACCAAATACTAAATGTGTGAATTCATGTTTAAGGTGTGTGCAAACTGGCTGACTCTCTCTGTAATGACAGAAATAAGAGTACCTCCACGGTACATAGAAAGACACAGTCCAATAAATTGTATTTTTGTGGAAGATATATTTTAATAATTAATTGTAAAATTATGTATTACTTCAATATGAATAATAATAATAATAATAATAATAATAATAAACGTTATAATTGCTGTTGTTGTTGTTGTTGTTATTACTATGACTATCAGCAGTAAGACAGCTGTGGTATTATTAAATATTAATGTAATTATTTCATTGGTCTTATTATTAACTGGTGACTTGTACATCAACAGTCTCACTGGAGAAAGTTAGAGCACGTACAGACATGTGCACACAGAACAGCGCTGCCATCAGAAAGAGAGACTGCTCTAAACTACAATACCTTGTGCTTGTGAAATGAATGCGCTTCCCCCAAATTATCACCAATTACTTTATATTCTTCACTAGAAGCTTTAGCCGATAGACTATTGCAAAAAATGACTATTGTCAAAAAGTACCCAAGCACCGGATGATTCCCTCTGGTGAATGTTGTCAATCCTCAGTGTATTTTCGACCAAACGCAATTGTTTTGTGTTCTGCGTTCAGATGCTCTACAAACACCTCGCCGAAATCAGAGAATGCTCCCCAGGGTTTAGTAAAGCGGCTCGCTTGTTGCTGTCCAACATTCCAGGACTTTCAGTTGACCAAATACCATGACCCCTGCGTGACCCCACGAAAGTAAAAAGGCACGAGCAAAACATTCTATTTCTGTCTGACATATTTAATGGGAACAACTTTGCACTGGATACACCAGTCAGCCTCTGTCGGATTCGAAAGGACTGCGATAAAGACCATAAAAACAGCAGCCGGATTAAACCCGTTTTGCCACACACGACATACAGATAAATATAGCCTTCACAAGGGGAACAGCCCTTTACACGGCTGGGGAAGCTTCAACTGCGAAAGGAAACTATACTAGCTAATATAAATAACATTACATTAACAATAAAGAGAAGCGTTCAGAGAAGCGTTGTCCATTATTGGCCTGAGTAAAATGAGCCATGTTTAGTACGTATTAATAAATCTATGATTACAAGAATATGGCTGTAGCAAGCACAGGCCTAAAAGCCTTATTATGTCATTTTTATATATCAAATAAATACATCATAATCTCCTTAGTATTTATTTCATATGACATCAACCAAAATTAATAACAAAACATGTAAGCTAACTCAAGTCTACATAAATAAATTATTAATAACGTTTCAAATTAAAACATTGATCTTTAACATTTAGATATGCATAGTTACCCAAACTGGCTATATGAGTTATTTTCAATGGATATGCACGCGATAAAGTTATTATAGGTACAAAAAGGAAATGTAAAAATCATAAATCAGGCCACAGCGTTATTAGTTATGTCGAAATATTTCCAGAGGCCTATGTTAAAGTTCTGCAAGACTATACATTTTTCATTTTTAAACCGGGTTTGCTTATTATTGATAAGCTGTGATAAGGCTCACAGTGATACATTTAACATGATTATAAAAAGAACATTCAGGAATATTTACCAAAGTTCATCCACGTCCCCTTATTTACGGGTGGACTGAGTTATGAAGCGTTGCTCCGTTCTTTTTCAGATCGACGGACTGGGAGGAGAATTGCAGCTCGCCTGTTTCTTCCATCTGAAGCTGAGCGCATCAAAGGAATCTAATCAAAATGTATAAAATACGACAATTACTGGCTAACAGGACTACCCGCGAGACCAGCAATGCCGACTTGCAACGGCGATAATTAACATACAAAACGGATTCGTAAAAGTTTCTATCCCAGCACTGTACTCGAAAGACTTTCCTCTGCTACTGAGAAACATCTGTTCGTTTCACGTGACTTTTAAGAAAAATACCAACATCTGGTAAAAATAAGTTTCATTCAGGCGGCTCACGAAATTTTCCCTCGCATGAAGTCCCTCAACGGAACCTATAGTGACTTCACATTTGTAATTTGGACCAACAGCAAGGTCTACTACTGAAACGGAGCAAAAGCATGCTCAAACTTGGAAATATTTCCAGCATAAAATAAATGCACGGAGGCTAAATTTCCGCTATGGGGTACAGCTGACCACAATAAAGGCAAAATGAGGCCTACATTTTTTCTGAACTGTTCCTCAGCGTATTTAATCCATTTTTGAGGTAAAAAAAAAAATTACTGCATTCTGTTATAGAAGGGATACATTGCCTTGTATCAATTTGTTTAAAAAAATGGAAGATGGAAAAGTTGGGCCTGCTGCACTCACACGTAAGCAGCTCAGATATATATATATATATATATATATATATATATATATATATATATATATATATATATATATATATATATATACCTGCAACTACTTATTTTTATACACTGTAATATATTAATATGTAAATAGTTAGATTTTTATTTAGGCCTACTATGACTACTCTGTCGACCACTACCTTTATTTAATATTTGAACGTTTAATATGTATATATGTTTATATTCTATATAGATTTTTGAGTGTGTGTGTGTGTGTGTGTGTATGTGTGTGTGTGTGTGGGTATGTATGTGAAATTAAACTCGCGGTTTATCCCGCTCCGCCTCCCGCTGACCAGCTGAACGCTCCCTGCATTTTATTCACATCTGGGAATTCCGCACGTGCCTGAGAGCCCAGTTACACTTTCGGATGGGCACGTGCTTTCACTGATGCGAGGCTCCTCTAAAACTCTTTCACAGATATGCTTTTAAATCCGACACAAAATATGGAACAAAATGTAAACCTGCTGTCACACAGTAACAACTGTTTTTACGCAATACATGAATATACCCTCAAGATCCATTGCATGCATTGTATATATACACTGTTAATATACATACACTATTTATATTAAAATGTTATTGAATGTGGTTATTATTGTATCATAATTATGCGTCCTAAGACATTTAAAAAGAATAATGTAAATGGTCAAAAGCTGTTGGGTGGGTCGCTTTGAGATGAGGTACCACCACAATCTGACACATGTCCTCGCTCCAGCCATGCAAGCTGCAGCCTGAAACGAATGGAAATTATGATTTCAATGAAAAATAAATAAATAAATAATATCTAGCGAGAATAGCCAGAATCTCCTCATTCTAACAAAATAAAAATAATCTGATAACAGAATTAAAATAACAAGGTAAAGGAAATAATAACTATATTTTTTTTTTTTTCACCTAAAAACAGTATTAGGAAATACACATACCCTTTCCCCTTTTTAAGTCGCCACCAGCCGACATTTGGTTAATTTGTCAGTAAAATGTAGTTAAATGCTGGCCACAGATGGAGCATGGACCTGCCATGCTTCCGCTGTAGCCCAACGCAGGCCATTAGCTCACCTAAAACTGCATCACAGCGACAGCAGATACGACTCATTAGCCTGCATGAGCCATCTTTCTGCTCATTCTTTACCGTTGGTCGATAGACGTTGTCCGTTCCTCAATACCGTTGGTGAAATGGAAACTACAGTCCGGTAATATTAGCTCATATCCTGGACACGAAGCAAACATACATACGGGCTAAAATATGATCTACAGACTCAAAATGCAAGAGTCTAAGCTACATTTTTAAAATGCCAATTATTTTTTTTAATAATCGAAGAAACAAAACATCGCCAGACAGTGACAGTTTAGAACAAGGAGGAGCCTTCACCCTGAGCACGTGGCCCTTTCGGCCTAAACTAAACAAATAAAATGTGATGAACGACGAAACCGTCAACCTTTTGACCTGGTGTAGTCGATTGGTATGTCCATTAAAAATAAAGTTAGATAACCTTTCCATCCTTCGTACGAATTCCACAAAGAGGTTCTTCATAGTATTTATCAATGGTAAAACAGAATTATGGCAGCTCTTTGCCTTCCTCCAAAAACGAATCATTAATTTCTGAAGGGTTTTCCTTGTCAGAATGTCGTCCCTATCGTTACTCTAAGTTAGTTACAACAAAAGTATGTCGTTTAAAATCCATATTTATTTTATTTGAGAAAAATATACAGTTACTTACAAAACAAAACTATTTTAAAATATTGTTGCATTTCGACACTTGATCTATTCTGCATCACATCATACGTCATCAATAAATAAATAGAATGATTTTTCTAAGAGGAAACATTTATAAAATGTCTGCACAGGTATGAGCCAAGTTAAAAAATAAACATATAAAATCATATCAACAATCCACAGCCTGAAACGGAAAGGGCTGCTTTGATATTTCTTCACCCTCTTCGTAAGAAAGCAGGTGGGCCTACTGGACATGCATACAGACATATATATTTCCCACATTCGTCCTCAAACAGGAACGATTCTGAACCGGGTCTGAAAGCAGAGGACATCACTGTGCAGCCACGCACACGGGCCGTGTTCACCTCTCCTTTAAGGGCTCCATGGCCCTGTCCTCTTTGATTTAAAAATGTCTGTCTCCCCCACCCCCAACCCTTCCAAAAATAGCGGTTTTGTACAATCCATCTTCGGTCGCCTTTCCAGATAGGTAAGTGGAATCGATTGTCACCTGAGAAAACAAAATTAAATCAGCACAGTTGTGTGAAACACACAGGCGCACAACTGGTTGATCATTTGAAACGGATATCTGTAGCAATTATGGGGTATGTTAGATGCTATATATATATATATATATATATATATATATATATATATATATATATATATATATATATATATATATATATATATATATATATATATATATATAAAAAAGGCAGATGATTTTGAATAGTGGAAGTATGAAGGGCAAGGATATTTCACAAAAAGTGCTCCAATAAAAAAAAGATAATTTAATAATATGGTTTTGTTTTACCAGAGGGAGAACAAAACGTTTTAATAAAAAGCATGTAAATATTATAAGTTACCCTGGAAGGTGAGTGCAGTGCCATTTATATGCCACTAGCCTACTGAGGACAAAAACAGCCGTTTTATAAGAAAGCATACCATGCGGCCCCTCGGCTGCGGGACGTTAGTGAGATGTTGACAGGGACCACGCGCCCTCCATCCTCCACACAGAGAAGGCGTAGCTCAGCCTCTCGTGCGCCACATAGCTGCAGCTGGCCGCTTTGGAGTCGAGTTCATCGCTCTGTAGGACCTGACACAGGAAATCTATGTACCTGGCGGCCAGTTTGAGGGTCTGGATTTTGCTCAGTTTGTCGGAGGGCAGAGTGGGGATGATTTTCCGCAGGGAGGCGAAGGCTTCGTTCAGCGATTGCGTCCTCTGCCGCTCGCGCACGTTCGCCAGGACTCTCTGAGTCTGGAGCTCCTCGAAGGACTGCGGGCTGCTGCTGTCGGATTTCTTTCCTCTTTTCCCAGGGGTCAGGCTATCCGAATCCTCCCCGTTTTTCCTGCTTGTTCTCCTTTTCCTCCCACTTTGCTTTGGTCGTCTCTCAGGCTCTTCCTCGCTGTTGGTTAGGCTGCCGTCTGGAGAATGTGGGGAGCTGGATTCGTCCTGGTTCGTTTCTTCAAACATCGCTTCCGGGCAGCTCCCTTTATTACCACAGTTTAAACGCAACCGTAAGTCCGGCTGCTGTCCTGAGGAATCCGGCTGAAGCGCTTCGCTCGCTGGCTGCTGGGCCGTTGAGGTGCCTCTAGGTTGTCGGAAACTTTGAGCGCTCTTAAAAGACTGGATGGAGAAACGTTTGGAGAGAGACGTGATTGGTCAAGGAACCAAACTATGCGAAACGAGGGGTGGGCGCGTCCAAGGAACTATCAAAAAAGTTTCCGTTGTACAAAAATCAATTCTCTCGGAGGCGTCTGGCGTCCGAGCCAAGAATATCAGTGTAATGAAAATATCGTTTTAAGGCTGAAATTCAGTTTTACGCACTTAAGCGAAATGGGTACGGAGGACACGGGTAAAGGAGCGTGGGCTTGGAATGTCTGATGTATTTAGAAGTGGGAAGAGGAAAGAAGTAGTTTACTTTATAGCGGTTCCTAAAGTATAACCCTATCCTTAAATGAAATTTAATCACTTCTACTCTAAAAGGGGGTTTCAGAAATGTATGTGTTTAATCAAAACTTTGATGTTTAAAGCCTTGCAGTCGTGGAGGTTTACGCGGTCTTCAGAAAACAAACGCAAACATCATCAGTGGAAAACAATCAGTTGTAACTTATTTTACGGAACATAGTCTGGCATAAGTTTGACCTGAGGTGCTCTCCGATTGGTTCAGCTTAAAAAAAAACCGTACAGGCAGACGGTACAGATGCTGTTTCTCGCGTGGGCTCACGTTCACAGCGCGTGCACTGGGGTGGGAGGTGATTGCCGGATGATTGGTGAGGGGCGGCACGGTTCCTCGCGCCAGGATAAGGAGCGCAGCACTTGCGGGAGTGATTGGCTGCGGTTATGTGACGCCTCTCCCCTTCTCCTGGCACGCGCTCCCCTGTTAACTCATCAGAGAGCGCACGGACTGGAGGGGGTAGGTAGATGGGGCGTAAAAGCTCAGTCAGAGATAACCTTACCCGAAATGCCACTGGATATTCAGTCAACTGATAAGAGTATTAACAGCAATATTTATTAATCTATAATATTCACTACCAGAAAGACCAATCATTCACAGCCAAAACCCCAGATTTCGGACTAGACATTGAGTGCCATTTACCTAGACAGTGCAAAACATGGATCCTGGAGGGCCAGTGTGGGTGCTTATCCAGAGCAACTGACAGTGAGGGAGAGATGAGTGCTTATCCAGAGCAACTGACAGTGAGGGAGAGCATGGGTGCTTATCCAGAGCAACTGACAGTGAGGGAGAGATGAGTGCTTATCCAGAGCAACTGACAGTGAGGGAGAGATGAGTGCTTATCCAGAGCAACTGACAGTGAGGGAGAGATGAGTGCTTATCCAGAGCAACTGACAGTGAGGGAGAGATGAGTGCTTATCCAGAGCAACTGACAGTGAGGAGAGATGAGTGCTTATCCAGAGCAACTGACAGTGTGGGAGAGATGAGTGCTTATCCAGAGCAACTGACAGTGAGGGAGAGGACGGGTGCTTATCCAGAGCAACTGACAGTGAGGGAGAGGATGGGTTCTCACACCTGATTGAAGTGAGCATTAGAGCCAGACCTGCTAACCAGTGAGTATAAATACACCATCACTAAATCACTAATGCAGGTTCACTGTGCAACTCCTGAGTACAAACAGTAAATTCATCATAGGCCACAATAAGACAACCCTACCTGTAAGCACAGTAAGTGAAACTCACTCTCTCACTGTGCAGCTCACACAGGTGGCTGTGCTGCTCACTCTCTCACTGTGCTGCTCACTCTCACTGAGCAGCTCACACAGGTGGCTGTGCTGCTCACTCTCTCACTGTGCAGCTCACACAGGTGGCTGTGCTGCTCACTCTCTCACTGTGCAGCTCACACAGGTGGCTGGGCTCCTCACTCTCTCACTGTGCAGCTCACACAGGTGGCTATGCAGTTCACTCTCTCACTGTGCTGCTCACTCTCACTGTGCTGCTTTCTCGCACTGAGCAGCTCATACAGGTGGCTATGCAGTTCACTCTCTCACTGTGCTGCTCACTCTCACTGTGCTGCTTTCTCTCACTGAGCAGCTCACACAGGTGGCTATGCAGTTCACTCTCTCACTGTGCTGCTTTCTCTCACTGAGCAGCTCACACAGGTGGCTGTGCAGCTCACTCTCTCACTGTGCTGCTCACTCTCACTGTGCTGCTTTCTCTCACTCTGCTGCTCACACAGGTGGCTGTGCTGCTCACTCTCTCACTGTGCTGTGGTGACCTGGTTTGAACTGCAGGTGCTGAATCTCATATAGTGCATTCTGGATAACACTGTTAGCAAAGGCAAGGCTGTCCTGCAGTCTGACCGGTGCAAGCAGGGTTCTGATGGTGTGTCTGGCTGGTCAGCGGAGAGTGCTTTGGAGAGCGCAAACTCAACTGGAGGATTTATCAGAAATTAAAAGATCAACAGATTATTCGCTGGACTGATCCTGGAGGTTGGACAGATTTATGGCACACTGGAGTGAGAAACCAGCTAGGCCTATGGTTATTATGTCATAGGTATGAGACAGTGTATTGAGGATACTGTGGAACAAACAGGAGTGGTATGCAGGCTGTGTATTCACCACTAGAGGGCACACTTTCCCACTGAACTGGCTCAGCTATCCCCCGCACACTGAAAGTCTGAGTACCAAAGTAACTGCACAGTATCAGACCTGAGTCTCCACTGTTAGAGGCAGGCTATGGGGGGTTTCCAAACCACTATAACAAAGCACCATGGTCCACTGCAGCAAGCCCTGCCCTGTGCAGCCACACTGTTTAACTGCAAAACTACAACATCACTTAGAACCCCCAGCTGGTGGTGAAATGGAGTCAACCCTAACCCTAACCCAACACAACAGCGCCCCCAAATATGCCCTGGACTTCCCATCATTCCAAACAAAGCCCACCCAAAGCCACACAACTTTCCCCTGCTGATTACCATGGAATCCAAACACAAACCGCAGGCTGTATGTCCACATTATCAAAGGGATCTGAATAAAATGGAAGACTTGTTTGACATCGCTCCTGTTTCTGGAAAAATGAACATCAGTTATCCTTCATAGTTCAGCCTCTCCAATGCTGAAACATCAGCCATGAGCTGCGACCTAAGCTCCACCAAAATATCCAGATATCCTAGGCCAACAAAATGAAATGAATAATTCTGAGAAATAAATGTGCATTTAATAAACCAATCAGATGACAGGGCTGTGTGCTGTGTCTTAAAGCAGCCAATCAAGTGAAAGCATTGTCAGAACCATCACAGTGTTCCAGAAAAGACAAACAACTGTCTGCCCAACCCCAAACATCATTGCACCCCACAGCATCCCACAGCATCCCACAGCATCCCCACAGCATCCCCACAGCATCCCCACACCATCCCCACACCATCCCACACCATCCCACAGCATCCCCACACCATCCCACAGCATCCCACACCATCCCCACACCATCCCACACCATCCCCACAGCATCCCCACACCATCCCCACACCATCCCCACAGCATCCCCACACCATCCCACACCATCCCCACAGCATCCCACACCATCCCACACCATCCCCACACCATCCCCACACCATCCCACACCATCCCACAGCATCCCCACACCATCCCACAGCATCCCCACAGCATCCCCACAGCATCCCCACACCATCCCACACCATCCCACAGCATCCCATCCCCACACCATCCCACAGCATCCCACACCATCCCCACACCATCCCCACAGCATCCCCACACCATCCCACACCATCCCCACACCATTCCCACACCATCCCCACACCATCCCACACCATCCCCACACCATCCCCACAGCATCCCCACACCATCCCACACCATCCCCACACCATCCCCACACCATCCCCACAGCATCCCACAGCATCCCCCCACACCATCCCACAGCATCCCCACACCATCCCACACCATCCCCACACCATCCCACACCATCCCACAGCATCCCACACCATCCCCACAGCATCCCACACCATCCCCACACCATCCCCACAGCATCCCCACACCATCCCCACACTATCCCCACACCATCCCCACACCATCCCCACAGCATCCCACAGCATCCCCACACCATCCCTACACCATCCCTACAGCATCCCCACACCATCCCCACACCATCCCCACAGCATCCCCACAGCATCCCCACACCATCCCACAGCATCCCCACACCATCCCCACAGCATCCCACACCATCCCCACACCATCCCCACAGCATCCCCACAGCATCCCTACACCATCCCCACACCATCCCCACAGCATCCCACACCATCCCCACACCATCCCCACACCATCCCACAGCATCCCCACACCATCCCCACAGCATCCCCACACCATCCCACAGCATCCCCACACCATCCCACACCATCCCCACACCATCCCACACCATCCCCACACCATCCCCACACCATCCCACAGCATCCCCACACCATCCCCACAGCATCCCACACCATCCCCACACCATCCCACAGCATCCCACACCATCCCCACACCATCCCCACAGCATCCCCACACCATCCTCACACCATCCCCACAGCATCCCCATACCATCCCACACCATCCCACAGCATCCCCACACCATCCCACACCATCCCACACCATCCCACACCATCCCACAGCATCCCACAGCATCCCCACACCATCCCACACCATCCCACAGCATCCCACACCATCCCCACACCATCCCTACAGCATCCCCACACCATCCCACACCATCCCCACACCATCCCCACACCATCCCACAGCATCCCCACACCATCCCCACACCATCCCCACAGCATCCCCACACCATCCCACACCATCCCCACACCATCCCAGCATCCCCCCATCCACCATCCCCACACCATTCCCACACCATCCCACACCATCCCCACACCATCCCCACACCATCCCCACACCATCCCACACCATCCCCACAGCATCCCACACCATCCCCACACCATCCCCACACCATCCCACACCATCCCCACAGCATCCCCACAGCATCCCCACACCATCCCACAGCATCCCACACTATCCCCACACCATCCCCACACCATCCCACAGCATCCCCACAGCATCCCTACAGCATCCCCACACCATCCCACACCATCCCCACACCATCCCCACAGCATCCCACACCATCCCCACACCATCCCCACAGCATCCCCACACCATCCCCACACCATCCCACCCATCCCCACACCATCCCACAGCATCCCACACCATCCCCACAGCATCCCTACAGCATCCCCACACCATCCCCACACTATCCCACAGCATCCCTACAGCATCCCCACAGCATCCCTACAGCATCCCCACAGCATCCCTACAGCATCCCACAGCATCCCACACCATCCCACAGCATCCCACACCATCCCACAGCATCCCCACAGCATCCCTACAGCATCCCCACACCATCCCCACACTATCCCACAGCATCCCTACAGCATCCCACAGCATCCCTACAGCATCCCCACAGCATCCCTACAGCATCCCCACAGCATCCCTACAGCATCCCACAGCATCCCTACAGCATCCCCACAGCATCCCTACAGCATCCCCACAGCATCCCTACAGCATCCCCACAGCATCCCTACAGCATCCCTACAGCATCCCCACACCATCCAGAGTGCAGCACTGTCAATCAGAGGACCAGCATGTTATAAAAATGTGCACAACACTCCCACTCCTCTCGCTGTTTCGGTACAACAGGCACCAAATGTGAGCTCCTGTCATCTTTAAGACACCAGGGTACAACAAGCAGAGCTCTTTCATTTAAAACCTTTCACTATGAAGGAGCTGGAGGAGTAGTGGAGTCCTGGCAAATAAAAAGGCAGGGCCCACACAGAGAAAACTGGGGGAGGGGGCTGCAGGCTCAGTGGCTGAGAGTGAGAGAGAGGGACAAACCGAGCAGAGTGGCAGTCTGTTTATTTAACTTCTGGTGAGAAACCTTTTTTCTTGTAGGTGGGCTGCAGGAATTTGAGGGTTTTCTAAAATACCCGACACACATATAAAATGATTAGGTTTACATAAAACAAACTCGTGCACAAATTCAAACTGCATGTGGGCAGTTGTATGATCTTGTTTCTGGTAAAAAAAAAAAAAAAAAAAAAAAAAAGAAATACAGACATGGAGAATGCATGGAGCATTAATGAAAAACAGATACAGTGTGAAAGTAGTGAAGCTCATCATGTGAACTTTCATGAAATCATTTAGTCTGAGAACTAAATTCCATATTCCAAACCCAACATTTCATTAGACGCTTGGAGATACTCACAGTTTTGCACTAAGTGTACTCTGGTTAAACAACCCAACATTGCATTAGACGCTTGGAGAGACTCACAGTTTTGCACTAAGTGTACTCTGGTTAAACAACCCAACATTGCATTAGACGCTTGGAGAGACTCACAGTTTTGCACTAAGTGTACTCTGGTTAAACATACCCCTGAGAGTTTCCTCAATTCTGCCCAATCAATAGTTGTCTTTGAAAGCACTCCCGCTACTTTAAGTGGGTGAAATCCAATCAGACTAATCTCTCACCATGACCCCATCCTCTCTGCACCAGACCACGCCTTCTCCTTTGCTATTGGTGGGTTCACCCTGTGAGCCTGTTCTGTGGGATGGAACTCATTTGGAATGAGAAACTTATCTTATATTTCACAAATTACCAGTCTAAAGTGCCCATCACCATGGTAACAAAGAGCGGCAGTTCCGTGCTAAGAGAGTGTGCAGCTCAGGGCCCGAGGCATGCTGGGTAATGGACCCTTTGGGATGAGAACAGAGAATGCTCATACTGTCCCCCTCTCATGGAGCACGCTCAGTCTGTCTCTCTCTCATGGAGCACGCTCAGTCTGTCCCTCTCTCATGGAGCACGCTCAGTCTGTCCCTCTCTCATGGAGCACGCTCAGTCTGTCGCTCTCTCATGGAGCACGCTCAGTCTGTCCCTCTCTCATGGAGCACGCTCAGTCTATCTCTCTCTCATGGAGCACGCTCAGTCTGTCCCTCTCTCATGGAGCACGCTCAGTCTGTCCCCTCTCATGGAGCACGCTCAGTCTGTCCCTCTCTCATGGAGCACGCTCAGTCTGTCCCTCTCTCATGGAGCACGCTCAGTCTGTCCCTCTCTCATGGAGCACGTTCAGTCTGTCCCTCTCTCATGGAGCACGTTCAGTCTGTCCCTCTCTCATGGAGCACGCTCAGTCTGTCCCTCTCTCATGGAGCACGCTCAGTCTGTCCCCTCTCATGGAGCACGCTCAGTCTGTCCCTCTCTCATGGAGCACGCTCAGTCTGTCTCTCTCTCATGGAGCATGCTCAGTCTTTCCCTTTCTCATGGAGAGTGTTTAGACTGTCCCTCTCTCATGGAGGATGCTCAGTCATGTGGACTGCACTGCTGTAGGTGGGATAGTTTTCTTGTGTTGATGGTGATGTTGTAAAGTGACATCTATCTGTCTTGTTACTGTAAAGGTTTGAGAGGATTTCACACTCTCTGACACTCTGATAAACACACACACACACACACACACACACACACACACACACACACACACACACACACACACACACACACACACACACACACACACACACACACACACACACACACACAAGCAGGGAATTTCACCCGTGTGCACACAGGTGAACACACTCAAAGTGAGAAAGAGCAGAGCTCTAATTAGCTTCTAATCCATTACTCAGCCTGTGCTGTTTCCAAAGAAGAAAGGTAAAACTTCTCTAATGAACAATTCTCTTCTTCTCTTGGTTTGGCCTATAAGACTGTGAATGTACCATTTACACAAAATATTCACTCAGCTACTTTGTGACCATAAAAGTCCACTCCATTATTAATTATTATTATTATTATTAATATAGCAATGAGTTGAAGATTATTTAAATCTAAGTAGACATGTCTGTGAGAATCATATGCTTATTTGTGTAAAATGAATAGAATTCAGACAAATCCAAGTTAAGGGAATTAAGATTGTATTCTCACAAAACAGAAATGCTTATCATTATTAACTGTTTAAAAATGATAATAATAATAACAATGATGGTTACAACAACAATAATGGTAATATTAATTATTGTGATTATTAATTTGATAATAAAAGTGACAAGAAAAGACCAGTATCTTTGGAGAGCTCTCATTATGGAACAAAAAACATTATGACAATAACACGAATACCTCATATTATACATATTTAAGACCTTATTTTACAATTTAAAAATATACCAACTTGTTGCAGTTCATTAGTCAATATATGCATCATTTTTCCTTCAAAAGATCCGTCATAAAGGAGATGTACACAATGGCGAGTCTCAGAGTTTCGATGCGGGACAGCCTTTTCTCGTATGCGAAGGTGGGTACCTTCTTCCGCAGTTCATCGAACGCTTCGTTCAGGCTGAACATCCTGCGACGCTCCCGGACGTTGGCGGCCTGGCGCTGGACCGTGGTGATCACACGCTTCCTCTTTGACCTTCCACTCAGCGAGGCCGCGGCGAGCGCGGGACTGTTGCCTGTCCCAGGGCGACCGATTTGCGTGGAGCGCGTTGCTTCCTCTGCCCCAGGGATTGAGATGATTTCGAAATAACGGCCCCGAAAATCCGAGGGATGAAGAGCGTTCAGTTTCGCCGCCGGCTTCGGAGGCAAATCTAGAAAATGAACGTCACCAACATACTCCAAAAGCGACCCTTCAACGTCCATTGTATTCATAAATAACAAGATGTTTAGGAGAACATCAATTAATATTTGTGTCTTCAGAGGAAACGATAGCGGTGGGATTACCGCATTGATTGCACACAGCGCAGTAGAGGCAGAGTAAATCTTTATAGTTAATAAATGTCATAACGGGATTAAGGACCGGTCAGAACGTTTAATGATCCGAACACTTTTCAGAGTGATGAAAGATGACCGACTGATAGTTTTTTGTGCGTCGCGTGGAGAATCACAGACTGCAGTCATTCAGTCACGAAATCCTATCAGAGCGAGGAAGCCAGGTCCTTTTGGCAAAGTTCCACGGGCCCTGTCCCGCTGTTTTAATGTCTTTAATTCGACTTCACGTGCTTTCATGTCTCCAGGACAGAGTGAAAATCCCTTTTTAAGAGGAATGCGAGCGAGGGTGACGGCGCCTCAGCGAAGAGTGTGCATGGTTTTAATGGCGCGCTCCATAAGAGTCTGCGGCGCACAAAGGGTCACCGCGCCCTGTTTACTCTGTATCCTGGTGCAATGGGAACTAAATAATGAGAGTTCTATCACTTAAAAGAGCCAGCGCACCAGACCAAATACAACATTCCCCACTGTCACTGTGTTTCAGCCCCTCTTTCTTTTGCAAATCAGGGTAAACGGCTGGCTGTTCCCAGGGCCAGGGAACACTTCCACCCCCAAACGCCCTGTAAAAAGGGAGGGGGTTCTGGTCAATAATCGCCTCAGACCCCCCACTCTTCTGGCCTGCAGTGTAATGAGTATAACTATAACAGTAGCAGTCAGAGTGCTGGACTCTGCACCTGAGGGCGGCAGTGTGGAGTAGTGGTCAGAGTGCTGGACTCTGCACCTGAGGGCAGCAGTGTGGAGCAGTGGTCAGAGTGCTGGACTCTGCACCTGAGGGCGGCAGTGTGGAGTAGTGGTCAGGTGATGGTGGTTGCTCTGCATTGGCTCTTCCCACAGTGACCAGTGTGGATGGAGTGCAGTTGGCGTGCAGTTGGAGCTACCGCTCCCTGATTTGTGTCCAAAGCAGGCACTTACCTTCAGCTCAGGGGAAGAGCTCCACTGGGCTCCTCTAATGAAGGGCTCTGAGCAGGCGAGGAGAGGGGAGGAGCTTCACTGGGCTCCTCTAATGAAGGGCTCTGAGCAGGCGAGGAGAGGGGAGGAGCTTCACTGGGCTCCTCTAATGAAGGGCTCTGAGCAGGAGAGGAGAGGGGAAGAGCTTCACTGGGCTCCTCTAATGAAGGGCTCTGAGCAGGCGAGGAGAGGGGGAGCTCCACTGGGCTCCTCTAATGAAGGGCTCTGAGCAGGCGAGGAGAGGGAAGAGCTCCACTGGGCTCCTCTAATGAAGGGCTCTGAGCAGGAGAGGAGAGGGAAGAGCTCCACTGGGCTCCTCTAATGAAGGGCTCTGAGCAGGCGAGGAGAGGGGAAGAGCTTCACTGGGCTCCTCTAATGAAGGGCTCTGAGCAGGCGAGGAGAGGGGAAGAGCTTCACTGGGCTCCTCTAATGAAGGGCTCTGAGCAGGAGAGGAGAGGGGAAGAGCTTCACTGGGCTCCTCTAATGAAGGGCTCTGAGCAGGCGAGGAGAGGGGAGGAGCTCCACTGGGCTGCTCTAATGAAGGGCTCTGAGCAGGCGAGGAGAGGGGAAGAGCTTCACTGGGCTCCTCTAATGAAGGGCTCTGAGCAGGCGAGGAGAGGGGAAGAGCTTCACTGGGCTCCTCTAATGAAGGGCTCTGAGCAGGCGAGGAGAGGGAAGAGCTCCACTGGGCTCCTCTAATGAAGGGCTCTGAGCAGGCGAGGAGAGGGGAAGAGCTCCACTGGGCTCCTCTAATGAAGGGCTCTGAGCAGGCGAGGAGAGGGGAAGAGCTTCACTGGGCTCCTCTAATGAAGGGCTCTGAGCAGGCGAGGAGAGGGGAAGAGCTCCACTGGGCTCCTCTAATGAAGGGCTCTGAGCAGGCGAGGAGAGGGGAAGAGCTTCACTGGGCTCCTCTAATGAAGGGCTCTGAGCAGGAGAGGAGAGGGGAGGAGCTCCACTGGGCTGCCCTCCTGTTTTCCTATCTGCAGAATAAACATGATGTACGCATTCCTGTCATCACCATGGCGATGCTGAGAAAGCACAGCTGGCCAGGAGAATATGAGGTAATCCTGAGCCCCAGTGGCTGCTGGGTAAATATTGATTTTAAATAAGGAATAAAACCCAAAGAAACAATGACAGTGTTGGCTCACAGGCAAACCTCTCCTGTCAGCTCCCAGCCAGCTAACGCACATTCCCAGAGCCTCTCTCCCCCCTCCTGCCTCCCTCTGTCCTCTCTCCTTCTCTGTGCAGTGAAACACTCGTAGTCAATATTAGTGTCATATACCCTGCTAAATCCTGAGGAAGCAGGTCCATCTCTAATATCTCTGCTGGACAGACAGCAGCTAATGGCACTGAAGCACAACCACAGACCCAGCCCTAACCCATCCTGCAGCCTAACACTAACGCTAACCCTAACGCTAACCCATCCTGCAGCCTAACACTAACGCTAACCCTAACCCTCAGCCCTAACCCATCCTGCAGCCTAACACTAACGCTAACCCTAACCCTCAGCCCTAACCCATCCTGCAGCCTACCACTAACCCTAACCCTCAGCCCTAACCCATCCTGCAGTCTAACACTAATGCTAACCCTCAGCCCTAACCCATCCTGCAGCCTAACACTAACCCTAACCCTCAGCCCTAACCCATCCTGCAGCCTAACACTAACGCTAACCCGAACGCTAACCCATCCTGCAGCCTAACACTAACCCTAAGCCCTAACCCATCCTGCAGCCTAACACTAACGCTAACCCTAACCCTCAGCCCTAACCCATCCTGCAGTCTAACACTAACGCTAACCCTAACCCTCAGCCCTAACCCATCCTGCAGTCTAACACTAATGCTAACCCTCAGCCCTAACCCATCCTGCAGCCTAACACTGACGCTAACCCTCAGCCCTAACCCATCCTGCAGCCTAACACTAACGCTAACCCATCCTGCAGCCTAACCCTAACGCTAACCCATCCTGCAGCCTAACGCTAATGCTAACCCACAGCCCTAACCCATCCTGCAGCCTAACCCTAACGCTAACCCATCCTGCAGCCTAACGCTAATGCTAACCCACAGCCCTAACCCATCCTGCAGCCTAACACTAACGCTAACCCATCCTGCAGCCTAACCCTAACGCTAACCCATCCTGCAGCCTAACACTAACGCTAACCCATCCTGCAGCCTAACCCTAACCCTAACCCTCAGCCCTAACCCATCCTGCAGCCTAACACTAACACTAACCCATCCTGCAGCCTAACCCTAACGCTAACCCATCCTGCAGCCTAACACTAATGCTAACCCTAACGCTAACCCATCCTGCAGCCTAACACTAATGCTAACCCTAACGCTAACCCATCCTGCAGCCTAACACTAATGCTAACCCTAACGCTAACCCATCCTGCAGCCTAACCCTAACGCTAACCCATCCTGCAGCCTAACACTAATGCTAACCCTAACGCTAAACCATCCTGCAGCCTAACACTAATGCTAACCCTAACGCTAACCCATCCTGCAGCCTAACACTAATGCTAACCCTAACGCTAACCCATCCTGCAGCCTAACACTAATGCTAACCCTAACGCTAACCCATCCTGCAGCCTAACCCTAACGCTAACCCATCCTGCAGCCTAACGCTAATGCTAACCCATCCTGCAGCCTAACCCTAACGCTAACCCACCCTGCAGCCTAACGCTAATGCTAACCCACCCTGCAGCCTAACGCTAATGCTAACCCACCCTGCACCCTACCTGCCCTCAGCACTCCCTCATCCTGACAATCCCTGCTACAGCATTTCATCCACCTACCGCTGAGTTTGAGGATGACAGAGTTTTCTCTCAGTGTAACTGGGTTAGAGGATAACAGAGTTTTCTCTCAGTGTAACTGAGTTAGAGGATAACAGTTTTCTCTCAGTGTAACTGAGTTAGAGGATAACAGAGTTTTCTCTCAGTGTAACTAAGTTTGAGGATAACAGAGTTTTCTCTCAGTGTAACTGAGTTTGAGGATGACAGAGTTTTCTCTCAGTGTAACTGAGTTAGAGGATAACAGTTTTCTCTCAGTGTAACTGAGTTAGAGGATAACAGAGTTTTATCTTAGTGTAACTGAGTTAGAGGATAACAGAGTTTTCTCTCAGTGTAACTGGGTTAGAGGATGACAGAGATTTCTCTCAGTGTAACTGAGTTAGTTACACTGAGAGAAAACTGTTATCCTCTAAGTTTGAGGATGACAGTTTTCTCTCAGTGTAACTGAGTTAGAGGATAACAGAGTTTTCTCTCAGTGTAACTAAGTTTGAGGATAACAGAGTTTTCTCTCAGTGTAACTAAGTTTGAGGATGACAGAGGTTTCTCTCAGTGAAACTGGGTTAGAGGATAACAGAGTTTTCTCTGTGTAACTGAGTTAGAGGATAACAGAGTTTTCTCTCAGTGTAACTAAGTTTGAGGATAACAGAGTTTTCTCTCAGTGTAACTAAGTTTGAGGATGACAGAGGTTTCTCTCAGTGAAACTGGGTTAGAGGATAACAGTTTTCTCTCAGTGTAACTGGGTTAGAGGATGACAGAGGTTTCTCTCAGTGTAACTGGGTTAGAGGATAACAGTTTTCTCTCAGTGTAACTAAGTTTGAGGATGACAGTTTTCTCTCAGTGTAACTGGGTTAGAGGATGACTGAGTTTTCTCTCAGTGTAACTAAGTTTGAGGATGGTTGTGCTTGTGTTCTCCTATAACACAGTTATTCCTGTGGCTGTGATCATGTTCTGTCATGCAGTGAATTTTGCTGAGTAAGGGCCTCTATGCCAGGTGCTTGTTCCTCTGGGATTCTGCTCCTCTCTGTTTGGACTCTTTGTGGCTGCCGACTGGATTTTTCCAGGACTGGATCATAACTTTCCCCTGAGACTAAAATAAATTTGAACTGACACTGCCACCTCTAACAGCCTGTGCTTTAAGATCGCCATGAATATCTCTAAATATTTATATGTAATAAATATTGCAGAAAACAGTCTAGACAATACGTCTTTATAACTTGTACTGTGGAAATGTAACACAGCTCTGAGGGTCAGCTTTCTCACCTGCTTTACTCTCTCACCTGTTGCATCAGATGCCGCACACCCAAACCTGCTTTAACCTTTAACTGTTCTGGAACAAAGCAGGTTACCTGAAATCAAGATTTCATGCCAGAGAACAAAAATGCAGTAAAGGTTACAGCCTACATGCACATAAATGTGGGTGCACAGGACAGAGCAGGAGAGCACCTTAGCAACAGAGATCAGCTGATTGTAACTCTACAGGCAAGTGTCTGTAGTGTCCTTAACGCCACAGTGAGATTGTCTGGATTTCTTACAAATTCGTCTGTGGCAGGTGCTTTTATGAAAATTCAAATCATCGACCCAAAACTTAAGCGATGTTTGAGAAATGAGAATCAGAACTCCTCTTTGGCTTCTAACCTGCTATGACCTTACTGCACCCGAAACGCATTTTACACCAAACTCTCACCCCCTCACCACGGCAACAGACATTCTCACCCTGTTCTCACAGCAACACTCAGGCCTGCACTTGCAGACACACTACAGCCCTGCACAGTCGTACTACACAGACTTGCACAGACACAGGAAAACTTTACACACATATGCAGGGTAGCATATCTATCTCCATCAGCTTCCTTCAGTCCCACAGGTCTGTCCCCACGCACAGCTGTTTGTGCAACTGTCTGTGACCATGGCAACCAGTCCACAACTCACATTGCCCTGCCACTGCTTGAGATGAAAGAGAAGTGGCCATTTTGTTTCTGCAGTTTCTGGCATGGCCACCTATTTAGAGGGAAGCTGATGGAAACTCAGAAGTATAGAGTCTGTTCTGAGCTCTGGGTATTTTGTGGAGACTTGTTTAAATATCAGAGGCCAGGAGCAGAAATTAGGTCCTAAACATGAGTCAGTTTGCCCCACATGACAAGCACCTCCTTTGGAGAGGGGCTGATACCGGTGCTCTGAGCATTATACCAGCTTTTTACCAGTGTAGTTCATATTCACAGCACATCTAAACTCTGAAGAATTCATGCAGATGACTGCTTGTACACTGAGCAGAGTAGCTCAGCTCTACATGGGCTTCAGTCCGAGTAGAGTAGCTCAGCTCTACAGGGGCTTCAGTCTGAGCAGAGTAGCTCAGCTCTACATGGGCTTCAGTGTGAGTAGAGTAGCTCAGCTCTACATGGGCTTCAGTCCGAGTAGAGTAGCTCAGCTCTATAGGGGCTTCAGTGTGAGTAGAGTAGCTCAGCTCTACATGGGCTTCAGTGTGAGCAGAGTAGCTCAGCTCTACATGGGCTTCAGTGTGAGTAGAGTAGCTCACCTCTACATGGGCTTCAGCGTGAGTAGAGTAGCTCAGCTCTACATGGGCTTCAGTCCGAGTAGAGTAGCTCAGCTCTACAGGGGCTTCAGTGTGAGTAGAGTAGCTCAGCTCTACATGGGCTTCAGTGTGAGCAGAGTAGCTCAGCTCTACATGGGCTTCAGTCCGAGTAGAGTAGCTCAGCTCTACATGGGCTTCAGTGTGAGTAGAGTAGCTCACCTCTACATGGGCTTCAGTCTGAGCAGAGTAGCTCAGCTCTACATGGGCTTCAGTGTGAGCAGAGTAGCTCAGCTCTACATGGGCTTCAGTGTGAGTAGAGTAGCTCAGCTCTACATGGGCTTCAGTCTGAGCAGAGTAGCTCAGCTCTACATGGGCTTCAGTGTGAGCAGAGTAGCTCAGCTCTACATGGGCTTCAGTGTGAGCAGAGTAGCTCAGCTCTACATGGGCTTCAGTCTGAGCAGAGTAGCTCACCTCTACATGGGCTTCAGTGTGAGTAGAGTAGCTCAGCTCTACATGGGCTTCAGTGTGAGTAGAGTAGCTCACCTCTACATGGGCTTCAGTCCGAGTAGAGTAGCTCAGCTCTACATGGGCTTCAGTGTGAGTAGAGTAGCTCAGCTCTACATGGGCTTCAGTGTGAGTAGAGTAGCTCAGCTCTACATGGGCTTTAGTGTGAGTAGAGTAGCTCAGCTCTACATGGGCTTCAGTCCGAGTAGAGTAGCTCAGCTCTACAGGGGCTTCAGTGTGAGTAGAGTAGCTCAGCTCTACATGGGCTTCAGTGTGAGTAGAGTAGCTCAGCTCTACATGCCTTCAGTCTGAGTACACTTGAGGTGTTACATCACCCTCATTCAGCAGAATTGTGGATGAGGAGGACTTACTGTGTGAGCATGATTGGCAGACCATTTCAGAACATGCATAACACTGAGGCACTAAATACAGGTAACTACTCTAATCCATGCTTAAATACAATTCATTAGTACAAACATGGCACTCATAGTTAGCCATAGTAAGAGAGCTATAACCCCAGGCAGTATAACAGGAAGGCTCAAGGCCGTAACCTCAGTCTGAAGGTGTAACGGCTCAGCCGACCTCTGTGACAGCTCTCTGAGGATGCATCGGGCTGGAAAAGGGCGGATATATGTAAGCTTCGTCTAGACATCTCTAAACCTCAGAATCCCACAGATTATAAAGACAAATTCATCTCTGCACTCTGACCGCAAGACCACCAAACCCAGAGCCCAAGAGACAAAACATTACAAGTATAAACACTATTATACGTATGTGAGAATGAATCATGCATATCCTAGACTGTGTGACTGTGTATGAGAGCAGCTCATGGGAGATATGTATATGAATTATTAAATATTATCCCTGCCTTCGGCAGGGAGCAGGTGCTTTAGAGGGAGCTAAACACGGTGAGGAAACGCACTCCATTCAGCGCTCACAGCTGGTCCTGCCGTCTGTAGCCTGCTTGATTCTGGCCATTGCACCATGACTTTGCACCATTGAAATGGAGCCCCCTGGGTATTTTATATTAAGTATTTAAAATTAGGATACACCTGTGGCCACTCTATGGACTAATATTGGCCAGTCAATGGCACTGGCTGCCTAAAGCACATGAGCACAAATAACATTGGAGAGGTCCCCACACAATTAAAGTTCAGTTAGCATGCCCCCCCCCCCCCATTTTTAATGTACACACTTACCTCGGTGCACAGCCTGGGCTGGAGGTTTGATTGGCCAGTTCAGTGTGGGCGGAGCCGGGATTCTCACACTGAGAGTGACTCTGCCAGGAAGGCCGAATTTGAGGAATATGGCTTTCAGTTTATTTCTGGAAATACTTCTGTAGGTTTCCTGCAAGTGGCTCTCACTTCCCTGGCTTGGTACTGTGGGGAGATCTCTCCGGACTCTAACCGCGGGGGGGACCGGCTCCGCTCCGGAATCTAACCGCGGGGGAGACGGTTAAGGTGGGGATCTGGGCTGAAATAAGAGCTCTACTCAGTAAGTGTGTGCATGAATCAGGGAGACGTATTCAGAGCTTGCTGGCTCTTTTTGTAGTCATAGAGGCATCAGTTTACATTTCATTGCACTCAAACAAAACATCTGTCCAGAAGTTTTTAACTTAACATGTTTCCTTAGAGGATCTATTCAGCACAAACTGCATCCTGTACCATCATCTACACAGTGCAACCCCAACAGACACAGCACAGTGTGGGACTCCTGCAAGGCCCAACAGGTGACATTAGCAGCTAAAGGTGTGTAGATCTGGGTGCCAAGCCTGTAGTTTTAATGTGACTGTTACTGAGCCACTGCTGTGAAGAGGAAACTGTAAATCTGAGGAGCTCTTACACTGCTGCCCCCTGCTGTCACACACATGCAACTGCAACACATTCCACTAATGTGAGGAAAAACATGACAAACCAGCTCATTAAAACATTATATTTTTCTCATCACAAATCATTCATTCGAATAAACAATTTCAGCATATTTGTTTAACATTTATGACACTTAGTTCTGACGATTGCTCAGAATCTTCAGGCCCTGCAGGACAGATGAACACTTGGCCCCCGACGAACACACCTGGGTCCTCAGGGCCACAGGGTCACAGGGTCACATGGACAGTGACATCACAGAAAACAGGATTGCTTTTCTAACTGGCCCACAAAACACTGAATAAATACAGCGAAACAATGCAGGACACACAACACCACCGCACCAAAGCCCAGTCTACTACTGTGATGCAGTCTCATGTCTTCCAGCATTTGTCTGTGTTTTTTGGGCCGGAGGGGAAAATCTCTGCACATGCTGTTACGCCGCTGCCCAAACCCTCATGTTTCCCCTGCAGCAGAGGAAGAGCGGGCCGAGCACAGCCCACCAGCCTCTGTCAGGCCTTCATCAGCCACCTCACTTGTCTTTCTTCTTCTTCTTCTTCGGTTTGGGCTCTTCTGAGTTGTCGTTTCCGAGCTCCATTCCCTCCTCCGCCCCCTTCTTCCTTTTCTTGCCACTCTTATCACTATGGTAACCACTGGAGTCACTGGCGTGCAGCTCCAATGGAGAGCCTTGCTTCTCCTCTTCCTTTTCCTCCCTTTTCTTCTTCTTTTTCTTCTTCTTGCCATCATTGGCACTGCCGTTTGTGACTCCCATGTTCGTGTCTGCGTCTGTATCCATAGTAATGGAATTGCTCACCAAGCTTTCTTCTGTCTCCATGGAAACCTCTAGCTGCTCCAGTGAGAGGCTCTTGTCCTTTTTCTTCTTCTTGGGTTTCTCTACCTCAGCCACTTCCTCTGTAAGCTCCTCCCCCTTGGCTGCACCTGCCTCTGCCAGATCCTGCACCCTATAGAACAGAGAGACAAAAAGCATTTACATACTGCTGCTGCCACATCCTGTCCTGTATGGAACAGAGAAAAACCGCAGGTATTTACACACACAGCACAGACAGGTGCATAACCACACACATTCAGGTGTACACCTGTGCGCACAGGTGTAGGTGGGCTCTATACCTCTGTTTATCACACACACACACACACACACACACACACACACACACACACACACACACACACACACACACACACACACACACACACACACACACACACACACACAGTACCTCTGTTTATCCAGTCGTCCCCTGATCAGCAGAACTCCTGCCACATCGGCATCCAGCTGAGCGACCTGGAACTGGAGCTCACTCCCGACGTGAAGCCCTGCCCCCATCCAGACGTCCAAGCTGACCTGCGGTGGCCGCGGCACGGACGCATTAAAGCAGCCGTGCACCAGGCAGCCCACGTGACTCACGCCAACTTTATTTATGACACCCTGAAAAAGATACAACCATATCAGAGCCAGGGCTGTTATTCTGCACTGCTACACTTCTCCACAGAAACATACTTATAATGAGACTGCTTCACAGCTTTAAGGGTTAAGCTTTAACACATCTTCATGCATCTGATTCAAAATATGCACAAAATACATACCATCAATTTCTGTCCCCGTTTTGGCTGGAAGACCACAAACGATGCCTCTATGTTCATGTGGATAAAGCCGTTGTCGTCATAAATGTCCCCATTTTGGCCAAGAACTTTGATGCTGTCATAGGCCAAAGGGACCCCTTTCAAACTGTGAAAGAAAAGTGAGATAAACGTACTGAACAGTACATGCAATAGTAATTATTATTATGAAGTGCAACCGGCCAGAAATGTCTATGCCCTCTAAAATTATGCTCAGTGCAACTCATTCTGTACAAATACATACAAAACTGGCCTACACTATTCTACCTGGATTTAATATCCAAATGCAAAATGAATCTGACACTTTCACACTGCACTGACATATGCAATAAAACTGACTATGGGGATCCAGCCCTTGTATGAGTAAATAGGACCAACAGCAGGATATACTGAAAAACATGTTTACCAATAAACAGAGAAGGTTCTACTTAGGAGACACAATGCTTTGATGAACCTGCACTTGGAATACTGTGAGCAATTCTGTGGGCACCAAACTACAAATATATGGAGACTCTTGGAAAAATGTCCAATAAACAACACTGGTTGAGATTTAGGTTTTTAAAATCAGAGAACAGGTCGAATGCAGCAGCTGTACATGTGTGACTCGGCCTCCGAGGTCATCTGTGAAAGGCAGCAGAAACTCTCAACTGCAGGCAAACAACAGACATTGTTGGTCTTTTCGGTTTGTTAGGTATTATTTTAAATAAACCGCTACGACAAACACTGTGTATATAGTTCCCTATATCTCCTTGATAAGGGCAATGTGGACACTTGTACAACTACACATACATGCTTTATAAAGACTTAGTTGTTTTAATTAGAATACAATATTCATACATGGCTCTTGCGGCTGTAGCTGCAGGCGTGCATATTAGTATCGAAATACCTGACTAGAGTAGCGCATATAGCTGTTACACACACTTCGTTTGTATTCGCACTACCCACTATAAGCAAAGTAACAATTAAGAACCTGTATCAGCCAGTAAGAATTAGCCAAGCTAGTATCGAATGAGAGCTCGGTTTTATCGGAGTTTTCAGAGTGATTTTCTGAGTTTGTTTCGGCTTGTTGCGATTGACAAGGGGCAAACCCAGCTGCTTAACTAGCTAGTATGTAGAAGTAATGCTAGTAGTACTCCTAGTGTGGGTACGTACCACTTGAGAGCTGAAGGCAAGTTAGCTAGCTAACATATTTCACCCATCTCTACCAGCCAGCTCGCTACAAACCTTTCGGAGTACTTCAGCAGTTCCGCGTTGAGCTGGTCCTGGATCCCAGTCTTCTTCTTCCTCAGGTACATGGGTGACAGCGCTACGTGTCTCCGGTGGGCTTTCACGACCAGGCACGAGTACGGCGTGCCCACGAGTTTACAAGCGTCCGCAAAGGTCGGTATCAAACACGGCACTGCAATGCTCTCTCCCGCCGCAGCTTTGCCCGGACCTGCTCTGGAACTGTCTGGCGTCACGGTGGAAACATCGGAAGACATTTTCTCACTTTTTGGTGTGTTCTCCACTTGTTCCAAGTTTGCCATGCTTTTGGAGTAAAGCGCCTCAACGTGCTGCTCAGCGATGTGAGGAAAGAGGGACTCGGTTCTCTACCTCAACGTTTTATCGGCAGCGCCACCCTGTGGACTGGAGGGGCAGTAAATCGAAGAAACGCCCGAGAGTCAACATGTACCCACGTGGGTGACATGCTGCCATCAGTCAAGGGCTACGTTTGCATGCCCTGGGTTAAGCCTGAGTGCAAGAAAGCTGCAGTTTAGCGGCGGTTTATAATTTATTCTGATTAAACCTGAGCATGTTCCGATGCTGGCTCAGGGTCACTCTGTTTCCTCTCTGTGTCTTGGGCTAACACACAGCTTTCAGCATGCCAGACAATATGAATACATGTTGGATTGTAATTTTAAATGTAATAATGCACTGTGAGATCATTTAAGTTTAAGCATGAGAGGGACTGAATGATATTTCTGGTAGTTTGTGGAGAGGGGCTTCTAACTGTCCTGTGTGTAAACAGCGACCAAACTGGGGCTGCTACATAGTTAAATGGGGATTAAACTGTAATTAATTTAATTTAAAAGACTGTTTTAAAGACACACACTCACATGCTCACACACACACACACACACACACACACACACACACACACACACACACACACACACACACACACACACACACACACACACACACACACACACACACACACACACAGGCAGGCAGAATTTCCCATCAGAGACGGAATAGCCATTGACTGAAATGTGAGATCTTTAAACCTCAGCTGGTTGTGTGAGATGATTAGCTTACTGAATGCCCCCATTGAGAATATTGATCTTTCATCTATGTTAATATTAAGTAGCAAAATCATATGCTAATAACTCCTCAGAATGATGAAGCAGCAGCTGGCTAGATCCTGAGACAGTAAAGACCAGCCAGTGTCCTGTGAGTGACCGCAGTAAGCTGCAAGGCTTTATGTGTTTATGTGTGTGTTCTCTGTGAGGAGGACACTTCATTCCTGCTGTTGCAGTCTGTTTTATATATTTACTGGTGTGTCCATATCTCCTGCTTCCTCCCAACCAGCCCCTTAAATCTACTCCAATCATCATTTCCTTTTGACAGAAAAGTTCAGGAGTTGGAGGACAGGAAACTACATATGATGCTCCTCCCATCAAATGTGATTGGTTATCACAGATGCAAAAAGTGCAACACTTTTCTGTTTTCCAGCAGTGCTCACTGCTGATCAGAAAGTTGTGTGCGCCAGTATCCTCTATCCACTAACACTGCTCTCCGTGTGGCGGAGCACCACTACGCCAGAGTCCCTGAAGGTGAACCTTCGCGCGGCTGTCTCTACGTGCTGACGTGTTGCCATGGTGACAGCGGTAGGACGCAGGCGATGGGCTGATAGACGGTGTTGCCGCGACTGACTCAGCGCTGGCCATGGCGGTTTCTGCGGGAGTGATTCATTTGCCCTGATCCCTGCCTTCCTGGCAGCAGGGACACTGGGCGCCCTTTCGCCTGATGCAGGCTAACGTGCTAATGAGCTATCGATCACTATTGATGGAGTCAGTAACGATGCCACAACACCATGACGCTCCCCCAAGGTCAGCGCTGGATGAAGACTCATTCACTGCACCAGGCTTAATGTTTTAACGGACACTTGTAATGCTCTAGCTGCCGTTCGCACACTGCTGTCTCCATGTTATTGGAGTAGCTGCCCCTTGTGTCTGGAGCGAATCACAACATAGCTGTCAAAAGCAAGGTTAGATGAACTTCAGTGTAGAGGAAGAAACATTGTAACAAACAAACTGTCATGTTTAAATGTAAGGTGTGTTAATAAAGCTTGTTTTCCTGGAGTGCTTAAACGGTGATGCAGCAGTGGGGGGCAGTAGTGCAGAGTTATATTTACAGCAAAAATTGTCACAAAGCAAATTTATGTTGATTCCTGGCCTGAAAGCCCTCAAAGCAAGCCTAGGGCAACAGTGGAAGGGAAAAATTCCCATGAGCAAAGCCCTACTAACGGGAGGAGACCATGAGCCAAGCCCTGCTCATGGGAAGCCCACAGCAGCACAACAGTGGCCCCTCCCTCAAGAGGCTTTGGGGAAAGGGGCCAGTCGGAAAAAATAAAAATACTACACAAAAATAAAGAAATTAATCACAAGGTATGTAAGCAGCTGAAGAGGCACTTACCTGTTCACTGTGCTGCAAGACTGAACTGAGGCTGAGAGAGACAATCACAGGCCCTGGGGGACTCTGACATCCCACTTTACCTCTGTGCGCCTTATGTACGCATTTATTTAGTTTAACCTTTGCTTAAGTTGGCCGTCGGCGGAGAGTACCTGCTGTATAATTAGTTGTGCTGACTGAGCAGTCTGAGCTGAAGCCTCCCCTCTCTCTTTCATTCGCAGCAGAAGACAGCGTTTGTTCCTGGAAAGCTACAGTACTGTTCCACACAGGGCTCTCACCCACGCAGAAGAATCCTCTCACCAGAGTGATAAGCAGGTCCCCTAAAATCTACTCCAATAAACAATTATTTTACTTTTGAGGGGGTATAACTCAGCAGAGAAGCAGCTCTTTATTTTGATTATATTGTGATGATATTCTATATTGTAATATTGTGATATCCATTTTGCTGCCCAAAGTCCAGTTAACTGTATAAACTTCCATCGTCCTCGTAAAAAGAGCTCTGAAGCATTCATGAGTGAGTGTGTGCTGTTTGTGTACTGCACCAGTGAGTGTGTGCTGTTTGTGTACTGCACCAGTGAGTGTGTGCTGTTTGTGTATTGCACCAGTGAGTGCGTGCTGCTTGTGTACTGTACCACTGAGTTTATGTTGTAATAGAGAAGGTTAGTGTGGTAGTGCTGTAGTAACTCTGGGGGTTAGTGTGGTAGTGCTGTACTAACTCTGGGGGTTAGTGTAGTAGTGCTGTAGTACCTCTGGGGGTTAGTGTAGTAGTGCTGTAGTACCTCTGGGGGTTAGTGTGGTAGTGCTGTAGTAACTCTGGGGGTTAGTGTAGTAGTGCTGTAGTACCTCTGGGGGTTAGTGTGGTAGTGCTGTAGTAACTCTGGGGGTTAGTGTGGTAGTGCTGTAGTAACTCTGGGGGTTAGTGTGGTAGTGCTGTAGTAACTCTGGGGGTTAGTGTAGTAGTACCATTGTAACTAATGTTCCAAGAGGTATTCATTAAAGGAACACTGCAAGGAAGAGCTACAGTCTGAATATTTTAATTCATTTTCATAAGAATACCATATATAAAAATATAAATTATTATTTTCATGTATACAATCTTGTATGTTCGATCCATATTTTTGTATACATTGTTTTGTATAATATATATATTTAAGCATTATAAATCATATCATATCATATCATTCCTTTGTGCTATAAAACCTGATAGGGGAAAGAGAGAGAAAGAAAAGAGAGAGTAGCGCATGCTTCTCTTGTGCTCATTTTTACCATTCCAAAAGCGTCTCACAAACGTCCAGCTCTCCACCTGATGGTTATTTTGCTGAGCTGATGCTGATGGTCAGACACCATTCCCTGACTGCCCAGCGTCTGTCTTGTGTTCCTGGAGCCGTGTGTCATGGCGGAGACATGTCGCCATTCTGGGTAATTTGGGGCAGCCCATTGGTGGAGGTTTCAGGCAGCTCCTGTCAATCACAGAACACTGTCACTGATTCTACACACACACCAGATACCCTACTCCATATTCTACACACACAACATACTCTACTCTGTATTCTACAGATTCAGCAGATATTCAACTCTGTATATTTAACATCAAAACTCCTGTTTTCCTGTTGCTGAATTCAAAATGTTTAAATTAGGTTGACTGTGTTTTTCATGATTACAATAGTGATATTACATGACTTGCATTTTGCAGACATACTCATGTGGAGGTGTGGCCAGGGAATATACTGTAGAAAGGGATGTTGTTTCCTTGGGCACACTCCCTCATGAATACTCCATACTGTAATCAGGTACAGGATTGTCCAGTAGTTAAACAGCAGAGCGGGAGGAATGCAGGAGCTGATTGGAGTATCTGGTGAAACTGTGTCACACCATTAGCCCGCCCCACAGAGAGCCCAGCTGCACCCGATTGGCTGACCTTCTCGGCCATCTCGTGTGAGTGGTGCAGGGAGTGCTCGCGCTCCAGGAACATGCGCTGCTGCTCGGAGCTAGCCAGACGGCAGGTGAGCCAGGTACATAGAGTTGAGCAGACAATGCCCAGGCAGGCCAGCGCCATGGCGACCAGGTGTAGCGGCCGGTGCGCCTGTGGCCTCTTCACCAGCGCACGCACAAACTGCAGGTTCAAGATCCCACCAATCAGGCCACAGATACAGCAGGCTGAGAACAGGATCATCTGACAACAGCCAATCACAGTCCAGAGTCAGAGACAGAGAGGGCACAAAGAATTGTGAGAAACAGCACATGGATCATATCTGAGGAACCACTTCAATAAGAGAATGAATGAAGCTTTTTCTCATGGACATGAAGTTCTTTAGAGTAGGGAGGAAAGCCAGCTCAATCACTACAAACATGGAGCACCTTCCTGGGAGAAGCACAGCAGCCATTTTGAGCCACAGCACTCATCGCTCACATATCACCTGCAGTGGAGAGGGAGGGGGCCACTGAGCCAGTTCCAAAGGCGGAGGGTTAGGGGGCAGCCTGAGGATTTGCTATTGCCTTCGGGAGCCCCGTGCCATAGGAACCTAAACAGCCACACTGTGCCAGGATCTTACTCTAGCTTCTCATAACATACATTAATTAGTTCTTATTATATTTTTACATTTTAACCAGGCTGCCTCATTGGAATAAATTATTCTCTATCATGTCAGAGATCTGGTCCTCAGTGATCAGCAGAGAAAGCAAATGGGATGAATAGCAGCTGATGCCGTATAGAGAGACGGGTTAGGAGGGCATCCATCACAAACTCTACCTCCCAAAGCCCAGGACTGCGCTCTCTATTGATTACTGCTGACAGGCCCTGAGAGCTCAGGTCTAACATCATTAGGATGAAGAACAAATGTATCTAGTGTTTATATAGGCATTCATGATTTTATTGATTTTAATGGTCTGCCTTTTCATTCTGTTTCCAGGCAAATTCTGTAATCTGGCTGCATAATAAATAACCTTGTTCCTTGATTAGTTTGATCATTTAGAACTGAAGAGTGAACTACCATGGGAACACCAGCTGTAGTGTCTGTCTTGTTAAAAAGAAGAATGAAACAAAGTGGTACTTTTCCAATAAGCAGAGTGTAGCATTGTTTAACACTACCCAAAGATTGAAGGGGCACAGAGCTGACAGTGCCATAAACCCACACACCTTGTGCTGTGCTATCTGGGGTCCTGCATTTTTTATAAACCTGATGTGAGGCTGCAGTGTTGCCTCCAGGCTTGCGAATCTATTACATCATTACAAAATGGGAAAAGGAGTTTGGCTTAGACTAATTACTCTGCCACTGTGAAAAAGAAGAGTGCATTTATTTCAGGTGTGCAGGAGCTGCTGAAGGTACCACTGGAGAGACCTCAGTCCCACTCTCACTGCCAGTGGTGTGTTCAGCATTTTATTTGACTGAACATTTGGTGCTGAGTTCAGTCGGGGCTTTTATCCAATTAAACGTCAGCATCACGGTCAGGCATTTAGGCCATAAGATGGTCCTCGCTGCGTCTCTGCCCGCCACGCTGTAATTGAATGATGACTCTTACATGTAACTGAAGATGTTAATGGGCAGCAGTGATCTCAGACAAAAACTCAGTTAGGCTGTGACCCCCTCTCACTCACGTTGCGGCTGTCCCACACCCATGAGTCAGGCTTCTAGGGGTTGGGAGAGATAGGGGTGTGGCACAGAGGCTCAGAGTTTGCTGGCTTGAGTCCCAGGTGTGGACCTGCTGCTGTACCCTTGAGGAAAGTATGAAACCTGAACTGCTTAAGTCAGTATAATTGGATTGCATGTAAAATAAAATGGCTGCTGAATAACAACTGCGTGTTAATGTGGGGTTTGTGTGTTAAATGGTGTTAGTGTGGGGTTCGTGTGTTAAATGGTGTTAGTGTGGGGTTCGTGTGTTAAATGGTGTTAGTGTGGGGTTCGTGTGTTAAATGGTGTTAGTGTGGGGTTCGTGTGTTAAATGGTGTTAGTGTGGGGTTCGTGTGTTAAATGGTGTTAGTGTGGGGTTCGTGTGTTAAATGGTGTTAGTGTGGGGTTTGTGTGTTAAATGGTGTTAGTGTGGGGTATGTGTTAAATGGTGTTAGTGTGGGGTTTGTGTGTTAAATGGTGTTAGTGTGGGGTTCATGTGTTAAATTGTGTTAATGTGGGGTTCGTGTGTTAAATGGTGTTGGTGTGGGGTTCATGTGTTAAATGGTGTTAGTGTGGGGTTCGTGTGTTAAATGGTGTTAGTGTGGGGTTCATGTGTTAAATGGTGTTAGTGTGGGGTTCATATGTTAGATGGTGTTAGTGTGGGGTTCATATGTTAGATGGTGTTAGTGTGGGGTTCATGTGTTAAATGGTGTTAGTGTGGGGTTCATGTGTTAAATGGTGTTAGTGTGGGGTTCGTGTGTTAAATGGTGTTAGTGTGGGGTTCGTGTGTTAAATGGTGTTAGTGTGGGGTTCGTGTGTTAAATGGTGTTAGTGTGGGGTTCATGTGTTAAATGGTGTTAGTGTGGGGTTCTTGTGTTAAATGGTGTTAGTGTGGGGTTCGTGTGTTAAATGGTGTTAGTGTGGGGTTCATATGTTAAATGGTGTTAGTGTGGGGTTCATGTGTTAAATGGTGTTAGTGTGGGGTTCGTGTGTTAAATGGTGTTAGTGTGGGGTTCGTGTGGTAAATGGTGTTAGTGTGGGGTTCATGTGTTAAATGGTGTTAGTGTGGGGTTCATGTGTTAAATGGTGTTAGTGTGGGGTTCGTGTGTTAAATGGTGTTAGTGTGGGGTTCATGTGTTAAATGGTGTTAGTGTGGGGTTCATGTGTTAAATGGTGTTAGTGTGGGGTTCATGTGTTAAATGGGGTTTTAGAGAAGGTGGGTGGGGTTTGCCAATTGTGTGGGTGTGGTTTGTAGAGGTGGGTGGGGTTTGCCAATTGTGTGGGTGTGGTTTGTAGAGGTGGGTGTAGTTCACAGTGTTTGTAAAGGTGCTAGAGAGGGCTGTTGGGGGTTGCAGAGTTGGGTTGGTGTAGTTTTTATGACTTACTATGAGCCCTGTTCTCTTCTGGGCACACAGCACCCCACACAGCCCACAGAGCAGAAACTGCAGGGAGAATAGAGAAACAGGGTGAATGGAGGAGAAAATGAGTTTAGAAACAACAGGAGTTGCGGGGGGCATCAGGGAGCTGAACCTCACAGCTCTGATACACTGTCATTATTGGTATGAGGGCAAGAACTCGAAAGCTGATTATCTCCTTAGTTTATAGAATCTTTTCTGCATTCCTGTGAAACTACAACCATGTCATATTGAACCTATTACAACAACAGGAGTGTGTTTTTCTTAGTTGTGCTTGCCACAAGAATCTATGACAAAATGTACATTGTTGCCAGTTACGCAAACATTACTGAAACATTTCAGCCACTTGATATTGATTTTTATCATAAATTTCATGAGACTGAAACAGCATTGGTTGTGATGATAGATATGTCTTAAGAGCACATATGCGATTTGATAATCAGAACAGGCCAGTCCAGCCATGCTGGCTCAACTCTACAACATAGCCCCGAGCCAGTTATAAGGTTCATACAGAACACACTTTCAGAATATTTTGAATGTCAGGTGAGTTACCATCAGCTGATTTAACATTTTTGTTTATTCCACTAAAATAGAACAATCATTTTGCTGGCATAAAATAATACATGTTGGTGTCACTTGATTTGATCAAATGAGTTAAAACATAAAATATTAACGTAGCAGAGCTACTTCGTAAGTTTAAACAGCTTTGTTGATGTCCCTGGAAAAAGCATTTTGACGTACCGAAGGTTGCACAGGCAACCCAAACGTAGGATGCTGGACATTGTGAAATAATGTGAGGGAATCATATATTTCATATACCTGAGAAAGTTAAGACATAAAGTTTAATTATTTATAGAATCTATAGTTAATGTTTTAAATGTGGTATATTTGCCAATACCTAAGCAAAATCACTCGGTTTAAAAATAAAGAGAGAAGAAACGTTGTGGAAACAAGTTGAGGTGTGGCAGTAACTTCCATACTGTAAGACGAACCGCCAGTTCCACAAGGAGAGGCGCCTTCCGAGAGGAATTTACTGCTGATTAACTTCAACCTACACCGTGAGTTATACTTTCAAAAAAACAATTCCCAGAAATGACAGTTTCTGTGAGCATTTTAGAGTCACATACGGTGAACAGAACTCGATATTTAACAGAATAACATCGGGATGAATTTACATTGCTCATTTATGGGGTCATGCTAGGAGGAAACTCGCCTCACGAAACGAAAAACTAGAGCCCCACAATTCAGCAAAATTGCAAACTTGCCTCGGTATTGACTATGGGAAAAATAAGAAGACAAATAGATTTTTGCGCGTTAAGCATTATTTCTGCGTAGTGCAGTATTGGTATCATCTTAAGGAGGGTTAGCCAATAGAGCTAGAACTCCAAATTAGTGAGCAGTGGCAGATTTTAACTGTTACCTCTCACCTCTTACTTATATGCAGTCACTGGTTATGAAAACAATGTCATAAAGCTTATTCGAAGTATTTGCCAACTTAAATGCACTGCTCGTGCACATCCATCTGATAAACACGAGAATATAAACAAACGCTCGTGGAGACCGGAGGGAAAACGGGTTTTGAAATACAGCCAGTCAAATTCCTCGACTGGAAGAATCAATGGAATTGCTTAACTTTAACCATGATATTCAAAAGTGAATACAAAAGTTTAAGTTTGAACAATTAAACCTATCTTTCCACTTTATGGCCACTCTTTTTGTTAGCTAAACACAGTAAACAAGAGTGAAGGCAGAAACTGAGAAAGAGAGAAAGACAGAGAGGAAAAGTTTATGAAGTTCGGGAGAGTGGTTAATAAAACATAAGAAAGGTGTAACGTACGCACACCCCGCTCCAGACGGGAGAAGCGTCGCCTTGCTGCGGTTTGTGCTCGGCTCGCACTCGACTGATGCCCACGGCGCCCAGGGCGATGCTAGAGATCCCAAGCCCAATCTCCAGCACCGACAGTAGCAGCAAACTGCAGATAATCTTCCGGCTGCTGCACATTCTCTCTCGGGCATCGCTCAGTTCTTTCCAGAGAATGGGAAGTGCTCCTTGCCGCTTCCCACTCTTTCCAGGCGTTTCTGCCCTTGAAATACCGTCAAACCACTGAATCCATTGTAAGCATGGGGACGGATCCACGGTGGTTATTTACAATGTGAGCTGTTGGTCTGTCACTCTCTGACTTTTTCCCTCTCCAAGTGCGCTGGTGAGCGCAGCTGTGGTCACCGCAGGGGCTTGCCGTGGAATGTCGCTGAACTTGTGTCGGATTACTGTAACGGGCGCTGTCCACGGTCCTTAAAACCGTGCCATTCCTTTAATTCGCTCACCGCAGCCCGCCGGAAGCTGCCTGGCCGCTCAATCCCGAGGACTGGAAAAACACTTTACCGTTTCAGGTTCATCTTTAACGGGGCACTTAGCCGCACACGTGACTGGCGCCCACTTCGAGCGCTCTCTCTAGCTGTCAGAAGTCCACCTTTCGGATCGATGTAGATTAATTTAGCCCTGTTTCCAGTCAATTTAGTGCTAATAAACCTTTGTTTTAGACTAAGGGCTGCAACGGAGTGACAGAATGTGCAAAGATGTCACAACCTCTTAGAGGAGTGTATTGTCTTCTGCTGCCTCCGCTAACAGAGGAGAGGAGAACGCTCCCTACCCATCCTCTCACGGGTACCTGTGGGGAGGACAAACAAACGCGAGCGCACACACAACCACACAAACAGCCTACGCATATAAGCAAATATGTACAGACAAACATGTACCTATAACCATATAACCAATACATGCACACAAATACACTATATTATCTACATTTACACACATATGTAGCTGATATTGCACTCACACACAATCAATAGACCAACCTATTTATTTACACTTAAACAAATGCAAACACACTTTTTGGATGTGGGTGAAGATTCTGGAGCACAGTCCCACTGTTGCAAAGATTTGGCTTGTGAAGCTGATGTGAAGCGCAGACTGAGAGTGAAGCTGATGTGAAGTGCAGACTGAGAGTGAGGCTGATGTGAAGTGCAGACTGAGAGTGAGGCTGATGTGAAGTGCAGACTGAGAGTGAAGCTGATGTGAAGTGCAGACTGAGAGTGAGGCTGATGGGAAGCACAGACTGAGAGTGACGCTGATGTGAAGTGCAGACTGAGAGTGAAGCTGATGAGAAGCGCAGACTGAGAGTGAGGCTGATGTGAAGTGCAGACTGAGAGTGAGGCTGATGTGAAGCGCAGACTGAGAGTGAAGCTGATGTGAAGTGCAGACTGAGAGTGAGGCTGATGTGAAGTGCAGACTGAGAGTGAAGCTGATGTGAAGCGCAGACTGAGAGTGAAGCTGATGTGAAGTGCAGACTGAGAGTGAGGCTGATGTGAAGTGCAGACTGAGAGTGAAGCTGATGTGAAGCGCAGACTGAGAGTGAAGCTGATGTGAAGCGCAGACTGAGAGTGAGGCTGATGGGAAGCGCAGACTGAGAGTTGACCAGCCAAGAGAAGAGCTGCCCAGCTGACTGGTCGACAGCAGAGGGAAAGTGTCTCAGTTTGAAGAGACAGTCGTAATTTAGTAATTTGGAATTAACCCATATTAAACCACAGTCTTTTCATAAGTTCTGAATTATTTATTTGCGGCGTTCACAAGGAGCCCTCTCCAAATTGAATTCCTAAAATATTCATTAAGCAAAGCAGTCCTGAAATCTCAGCATTAATCTGTAAGGAAAGAAAGCGCTGCTGTCCTCATGGCAGCTTCCTTAGTGCAGCTGTGGTTTTGTAATCAATGCTCCATGTCTTTGTCAGCACGTTTTAGAGGCATCTCCAAAGCTACAGGCCACAACCTTGCCTCTGCGAGAAACACATTAATATGACCAAGTAAATCTTCTGTCATCCTTCATATTGTGTAATAAATAACAATGCATTAAGACTGAAATTCCCATTTTCATATCCAAGTATCTGTGTCACTTGGACGCGTTAACGGTTCTCCTGCCATGCGTTACCATGGGGGTGTGGTTTGTGGCCATAGGAGCTTGGTTTTGTTGCCATGGAGGCGTGGTTTGTGGCTCATATTTCAGGCAGTTTGGGGTGCTGATTTGATTGGGTGCTTGAAGACCCGGCAATGATCTCTGTCTTAAAACAGCACCAACCTTACTATTTATATGGTGAGCCTCTGCCGTTGGTTATGTAATTGGAGAAGTGATGGGGCGTCTGTCCTCGCACTGCGGGGGCTCATCGCAGCAGAACCATGACACTCTCCTGACACAGTGTGCTCCGAGCTCTCAATGAGACGGCCCCGGACAAACGTGTCAGACCACATTAAGCAGGGAGGGGGGGCCTGCCATGTGGAGCCATGCCGATGGGCATCTCCCACCAGGGTTCTCTGGGTTTAGTCTATGAGTGCACTCCCATGAGACGCCCCAGCATTAACAGATGTGACTCTTAACAGAGCAGAACAGACTCCTCAAAACATCAGCATTTTTAGACACTGCAGGAAATGTTTTTCCTTCCTCTCTCTCTCCCTGTCTTGCTTTCTCGCTCTAAAAAGACTCCAAGTTTGGAGTAAAACATCCTCATGTTTATTTGGTTATGTTTCTTCTTATTGGTTCCTCCACAAACAACTTAAATTGTCATGAAAATTCCCTGCAGCTAAATTCTGCATTTTGGCCACAGAAATCTGTTGTGTGTGCTGGCAGTGGGCTGTGCGGTTAGTGCCGCGGCTGACAGTGGGCTGTGCTGTTAGTGCCGCGGCTGACAGTGGGCTGTGCTGTTAGTGCCGCGGCCGCGGTTGACAGTGGGCTGTGCTGTTAGTGCCGCGGTTGGCAGTGGGCTGTGCTGTTAGTGCTGCTGTTAGTGCCGCGGCTGGCAGTGGGCTGTGCTGTTAGTGCAGTGGGCTGTGCTGACAGTGGCAGTGGGCTGTGCTGTTAGTGCCGCGGCTGACAGTGGGCTGTGCTGTTAGCGCAGCGGCTGGCAGTGGGCTGTGCTGTTAGTGCCGCGGCTGGCAGAGGGCTGTGCTGTTAGTGCCGCGGTTGGCAGTGGGCTGTGCTGTTAGCGCAGCGGTTGGCAGTGGGCTGTGCTGTTAGTCCCGCGGCTGGCAGTGGGCTGTGCTGTTAGTCCCGCGGCTGGCAGTGGGCTGTGCTGTTAGTGCCGCGGTTGGCAGTGGGCTGTGCTGTTAGTGCCGCGGCTGACAGTGGGCTGTGCTGTTAGTCCGCGGCTGGCAGTGGGCTGTGCTGTTAGTCCCGCGGCTGGCAGTGGGCTGTGCTGTTAGTGCCGCGGTTGGCAGTGGGCTGTGCTGTTAGCGCAGCGGCTGACAGTGGGCTGTGCTGTTAGTGCCGCGGCTGACAGTGGGCTGTGCTGTTAGCGCAGCGGCTGGCAGTGGGCTGTGCTGTTAGCGGCGCAGCTGTTTGATTGCGCTCCTGGTGACTAAGTGCTCGTTTGTGTCTCAGAGTCGTTCACATTAAGGGGGCCTTGACCCCACGGAGCCATAATGAGTCCCCAGGGAGCTCTGCCCAGGCAGTGCACAGCAGCTCCAGGCCTGAGTTACAGCACTGCCGGGGGCACAGAAAGGCATCCGTGCACTCGATCAGTCCTCTTGGATCGTTGCATGGCGGAGGTTTCCGATACAGCGCTGGGAAAAGGAGCCAAGCATCCGCCAATCAGCTGGGTGAGTCTGCTCAATCTCACACTCATCTTCATCCCTCAGGGAAACTGCTCATTTTGTGAAAATTCAAGACCTTTTCAGTCAGGTTTCCAGTATCTTATTAAAACACAATCTGGTTTTACCACTCAATAAGGTCCATCTGCTGAAATATTGTTTTAAAATTTGTCATTGATTCCCCTCAAGATGACAAATGCAAATATCACCATTATGGAATAACATATTGCTTTATTCAAGAACAGACTAAGGCGCTTAAGACTTAGGAACTGGAGAAGAAAAACCTCTGACCTATGGCAGGTCATAGGTCAGAGGTCAGATGGATAGGCATTTTAATTGATTGACTGGCCTCACATTGGGACTGTAATGATGTAGAAACACAGCCCCTCTGACAAGCAGTGATCAGATCCGTGGCCTTCAGATCCAGTTGTTATCAATCGAACCCAATTCCTCAGTGCTAATGATAACTTTCACAGTTAGCTTAGCATAATCACCCGCTACAGTGAGGGAAGCTCCACACCGTTAGCTTAGCAACTCAACATTATTAGTTTAGCATAATCACCTCCGGTGGAGTCACAGCTGGCTGTCTGGACCTGGTTTTTAACATCAATGACAAGGAAGAGGAAGGAAAGGGAGAGGGAGAAATATGAAGGCGTGGATGTGGGGCGTGGGGATGCCAGAGAAAGCGAGCACAGGTGGAGTTCTCAGGTACGAGGTCACTCACACCATGTCCAGGTTTATCAGTGACTCTGACATAGTGGAAGAGTCTGTCTGTAAACATCCGTCTTGGAGCGTTGTTTAAGGACAGCCCCCACCCCCACCCACAAATAAGGCTCTCGGTGGCTTTGCACTTACATAAAGCATAAATCTGCCAGCATCAATATCTGCTACTATCGTCCAGCAGAGATGCACTAACCATTATTCTGTTCTGAGCGCTATGGGAACTTAAATGAGCTCTTCAGGACAAAAACATGTCAATAAAATAGCTGAAAATCCCAGCTTTATCACAGTCGGGTGACCATCACCCTTGGCAACCAACCTGGTCCTCACCACAAGAATCAAAGATACAACAGGTGTTCTGAGTAACATGTGATTGTCTCTGTGTGAATGTGAACTTGTTCCGATTGTTTAAGATAGTGTAATATTCAGGTTGTAGTAAGAGTATGTCCGTGTTCACGTTGTGGTCACAGGGTGTGCCCGTGTTCAGGTTGTGGTCACAGGGTGTGCCCGTGTTCAGGTTGTGGTCACAGGGTGTGCCCGTGTTCAGGTTGTGGTCACAGGCTGTGCCCGTGTTCAGGTTGTGGTCACAGGGTGTGCCCGTGTCCAGGTTGTGGTCACAGGCTGTGCCCGTGTACAGGTTGTGGTCACAGGGTGTGACCGTGTACAGGTTGTGGTCACAGGCTGTGCCCGTGTACAGGTTGTGGTCACAGGGTGTGACCGTGTACAGGTTGTGGTCACAGGGTGTGACCGTGTTCAGGTTGGGGTCATAAAAGAAATAATTAATAATGGAGAATGTAGGAGAACACAAGCAGAAAGCTGTTTTGCCTGAATTTGGAATTAAACTGTTGCTGGATAACCAATTGTATTAACATGGGTATTATAATTAAAGGCATTTTAGCATATGAATCATAAAGATGGCATAATGAACTATAGCTTTGTTATCAAGCAATCCAGTTTTTATGTTGCCCATGGTCATTGCATAACTGAGGAGTGCCTCTATCACCTGAGCTGGATTCACACAAAAGGCAGTTAGTCTGTTTCTGATAATGATGATTAACTATGGCAAGGCCATTCAGTCACAGTGACTTCCTGACACTGCACTTCCTGTTCACTCACACTGCACTTCCCGCTCTCTCTCCTTGCTGTTGTTTGGGAATGTAATAATCAAACATTCAGCACATACAGCACTTCCTGTGTTCACACTTCATTGTAATTTATCAGTGCAAATCTGAATTCACTCTGATTTGAATGTAGTGCTTTCAGTATCCTCTCTGGAGAACAGTATCTGCACTGCACTCTAACCCATTTAACACTCTGCACCTCACTCTGACCCGTTTAACACTCTGAACTGCACTCTGACCCATTTAACACTCTGCACTGCACTCTGACCCATTTAACACTCTGCATTGCACTCTGACCCGTTTAACACTCTGCACTGCACTCTGACCCATTTAACACTCTGCACTGCACTCTGACCCGTTTAACACTCTGCACTGCACTCTGACCCATTTAACACTCTGCACTGCACTCTGACCCATTTAACACTCTGCATTGCACTCTGACCCGTTTAACACTCTGCACTGCACTCTGACCCATTTAACACTCTGCACTGCACTCTGACCCATTTAACACTCTGCACTGCACTCTGACCCATTTAACACTCTGCACTGCACTCTGACCCGTTTAACACTCTGCACTGCACTCTGACCCATTTAACACTCTGCACTGCACTCTGACCCATTTAACACTCTGCACTGCACTCTGACCCGTTTAACACTCTGCACTGCACTCTGACCCATTTAACACTCTGAACTGCACTCTGACCCATTTAACACTCTGAACTGCACTCTGACCCATTTAACACTCTGCACTGCACTCTGACCCATTTAACACTCTGCACTGCACTCTGACCCATTTAACACTCTGAACTGCACTCTGACCCATTTAACACTCTGCACTGCACTCTGACCCGTTTAACACTCTGCACTGCACTCTGACCCATTTAACACTCTGCACTGCACTCTGACCCGTTTAACACTCTGCACTGCACTCTGACCCATTTAACACTCTGCACTGCACTCTGACCCATTTAACACTCTGCACTGCACTCTGACCCATTTAACACTCTGAACTGCACTCTGACCCATTTAACACTCTGCACTGCACTCTGACCCGTTTAACACTCTGCACTGCACTCTGACCCATTTAACACTCTGCACTGCACTCTGACCCATTTAACACTCTGCACTGCACTCTGACCCATTTAACACTCTGCACTGCACTCTGACCCGTTTAACACTCTGCACTGCACTCTGACCCATTTAACACTCTGCACTGCACTCTGACCCGTTTAACACTCTGCACTGCACTCTGACCCATTTAACACTCTGCACTGCACTCTGACCCATTTAACACTCTGCACTGCACTCTGACCCGTTTAACACTCTGCACTGCACTCTGACCCATTTAACACTCTGAACTCATTTGCATGACAAACAGAAACATGGCGCACGTGTTTCTATTAGTGCCTGATTTATGACCCAGTACATCCTGCATTTGGGTAAGCTTGATTGGCAAAGAGAGGAAAACTGAGTAAATTCAAATTGAATAAATTCAAAAATCATATTTTACAGAATTGTGTATGTCATGGAGTAAGTTATGACATGGGAATGTTACAGCTTTCAGGCACATGCGTATGGAAATAGCATTAAAAATCTGGGTTCATATACAAAAAATGTGCGCAATGCAATATCAAGGAAAGTATCATGAAACCAGCCTAAATGTCCAGCAGATGACGTTTAGGTTAAACATCACTTTATCTGAAAAACAGAGGTAAGAGAACGCCATTCCAGCCTTAGGCCAGTTCAGCGGTAGTTTTGATAAGAAGCACTGGCCAAACCATTGTGCCATTTTATGGGGGGTGTTTAGGAGACACCATATAGAAAAATGAAAGGGGGGGGGTTAAAAAACTTTGCTACCTTTTGTCTGCAATAGGCAATGCATGTATATTATTTATTTACATATATTTATTATTGTTTGAATGTACCTCCTAAAGTATCATTTTTTTTAACGACGACCTAAATGTTTTTATTTTTTTGTAATCTCATCCCTTGGGCGGGGCTTTGGCTACTTAAGCCAGGCCAGAAATGTGCTGAGAGGTTTTTGTGTTTTGTGAGTGAGCTACGTGGGTGCGTTAGCCACGCAGCAGTTTGCCTTAGTAGGGCCAGTAGGCATAGCCTATGGTGTATGTGTCAGTGATTTTCTTGTTTTGTAGTTTTTGGAGTCTATTTATGGTCACATGTATTGTTGTAGTGTTCGTCACCTGTAAATATTTCACACTGGTTTTAGGGAATTTTTTTCATCTGCCTGTCTCCTGTAAATAAACCTGGGTGCACTGAATTTTTGTCTCCAGTCAATCAATTTCAGCACCAACCGCCAGCCGGACTTCCTCGCATTGTACATTTTATATTCTTTAAAAATATGCATTACATGAACATGGAACAATGTACATATGTGTGCTGTAGATAATATTAGGTGTGTATGTATGTAAAGTGTTGTACAGGTTCAGTATCCCTTATCTGAAATGCCTGGGACAGGAAGTGTTTTGGATTTTTGGTGTTTTGGAGTGCTGGCGATGGGGGCACAGGGTTCTCTGAGTGCTGGTGATGGGGGCACAGGGATCTCTGAGTACTGGTGATGGGGGCACAGGGATTTCTGAGTGCTGGTGATGGGGGCACAGGGTTCTCTGAGTGCTGGTGATGGGGCACAGGGTTCTCTGAGTGCTGGTGATGGGGCACAGGGATCTCTGAGTGCTGGTGATGGGGCACAGGGTTCTCTGAGTACTGGTGATGGGGCACAGGGTTCTCTGAGTGCTGGTGATGGGGCACAGGGTTCTCTGAGTGCTGGTGATGGGGCACAGGGTTCTCTGAGTGCTGGTGATGGGGCACAGGGATCTCTGAGTGCTGGTGATGGGGCACAGGGATCTCTGAGTGCTGGTGATGGGGGCACAGGGATCTCTGAGTGCTGGTGATGGGGCACAGGGTTCTCTGAGTACTGGTGATGGGGGCACAGGGTTCTCTGAGTGCTGGTGATGGGGGCACAGGGATCTCTGAGTGCTGGTGATGGGGGCACAGGGATCTCTGAGTACTGGTGATGGGGGCACAGGGATTTCTGAGTGCTGGTGATGGGGCACAGGGATTTCTGAGTGCTGGTGATGGGGGCACAGGGTTCTCTGAGTACTGGTGATGGGGCACAGGGTTCTCTGAGTGCTGGTGATGGGGCACAGGGTTCTCTGAGTGCTGGTGATGGGGCACAGGGTTCTCTGAGTACTGGTGATGGGGGCACAGGGTTCTCTGAGTACTGGTGATGGGGGCACAGGGTTCTCTGAGTGCTGGTGATGGGACACAGGTTTAACTGAAAGCTGGTGATGGGGGCACAGGGTTCTCTGAGTACTGGTGATGGGGGCACAGGGTTCTCTGAGTGCTGGTGATGGGGCACAGGGTTCTCTGAGTGCTGGTGATGGGGCACAGGGTTCTCTGGGTGCTGGTGATGGGGGTGTGTTGTGTGGGGGTGGAGCAGGCTGGTGGACTCCAGTGAAACTGCAGCCTGTCTCTGGCTCTGTGCTGGGCTCCATCATGGCTCCTTTCCTCCCGCCATGTTTAATGCATGAAGGGGCAGTTAATAATTAAGGAACTGGAAGCATGCTGTGTAAACAACCATTTCTCAGCAGTGGCTCAGGTAACATTCAACCCCCCTCTTTACTGGAGTGCTGGAACCAGCTTGACTGTGGCATTGTTGCTAAGTACTTAAATCAGTTGGACAGAAGGTGTCCCTTGGCCCTGTGGAAATATTAGAGGGTAACAGTAGGTGAGTTTCAGCAGGGGGCGATCTTTCAGACTCAACACTCTCCCCACCCATCACCCTTGGCCCGTCCCACAAGGACTCCTGACAAATCACCTGCTCTTCCCTGGCGAGGGATGCTGTGTTACTGTGACAACCATTAGTGATGACAGATGAGACTCCCCATATGGGGGGAGGGGGCACCCAGTCAGAGTCTGGAGCCGATAGAGACAGAGAGGCAAACATTATCAATCACTCACACACTCATACATACACTCACACACATACACTCACCCACACACACACACACACACACATACACTCACCCACACACACACACACACACACACACACACACACACACAGGCTCAACCTCACACACACTCACCCACACACACACACACACACACACACACACACACACACACACACACACACACACACAGGCTCAACCTCACACACACTCACCCACACACACACACACACACACACACACATACACACTCACACACACACATACACACATACACACTCAGCCACACACTCACCTACACACACACACACACACACACACACACACATACACTCACCCACACACACACACACACACACACACACACACACACACACACACACACACACACACACACACACACACACACACACACACACACACTCACACTGCACTGGCTTCCACTCAGTTTTACAACTGATTTTAAAATGTGACTATCGGTTTTTAAAGGAAAACATGCGATGGCATCTGAATATCCAGGAGACTATTAGCTTATAGCTTATACCTCCAGACCCAGTGGCTGCTCAAGGTCTTATTCTGCAGGACCACTCTGTGCCCCAGATGGCTGCTTTAGAGCCAGGGGTCAGTCTGCTTATATTTTAACCCCTAAAACACTGGAACTCACTTCCACAGGACATCAGAGACTCTCCTTCAGCTCCAGCTTTTAAACCATCACCTAAAACATACTTCTAAAAAAGCCTTTTCTTGACTTTTAATTTTTTTATTATCTTGTGCTATAAAGTGATGAATAAATAAGTAGTTTGATCAATTAAATCCTGCTCCTGGTCAATGCTGAGCTATGAGTGAATTTTTTTAGACTGTCAGACTCTTCTGACTTCAATAATTAGGAAAAGAAAAGGCCAAATAAAAGGGAACGGAGATAATCAGCAGAATAAGGGAATTATATTCGTGTCCTACAGACAAGCCCCACGCATGACGGGTGTGTGTGTGTGTGTGCCTGCATATGGAATACATGTATAGGTCCATTTCTCTCTCTGTCGTGACGCCCATAGCCAAACATTCACACATGGTGTGCCAACCTACTGTAAGGCAATACAGAGAGAATTTGGACTGAAATTAGCATTCTTCCAGCTGCATACGTGTGGTAATAAACGCTTAAACGAAGCGCTGGCCAGGACTAGAGCGTTGCTATGGCACCTACTGACTCAGTACTGCGGGAAAAAACTGAGACTTTCAATTTCGGACGAAATTGTCAGTCGCCTGTTCTGAACTGAAATGGCAGAATGTTCATCCGTGTATTTACGTTACTTGTTTAAATCCGTAAGTGTACCGTCATGTTTTGTTGGCGTGACGAAATGTATTATTGTGTGAGTAAGCAACGAGGAAGAGCACCTGCGTCTCCTGTCTACGGAGAGGAAAGAGCGACTGTCCGAACAGCACGACCGGGCTGACCGAGTTCATAAACTAATCATACGTTACGTTATGTGGGGAAACAAGCGAGCCTTGTTGGATTCGTTTGTTAATCCGCTGTCTGGAATGCGAAAGCGGATAGGATTAATGGTTTGGGAAATACTGAAATTGGTCGTGATGCGGTCCGAACTCTTTGGGTCCTACCCTTTGTCCCGAGACAGGCCAGGTGTCGCGTGCCCTCGGGGGTTATGGTAGCGCGTGAATCTCCGGGCGGAACCGCGTCTTCCTCTGACACTGCTATGACTCGCCGGCCGGGTAAATACCCTAACCTAATTCTACAGAAATTGGTTCTTATCGCTGCGTTCGCCTCGGCCGTAGCTGGAACATCACAACAAGGTGAGTTTCATTGTGTGGTTTTTGACAGTGATCCAGCTCATAACTTGTTGATATGGATTTTCCTTGAAAATATTTTGCTTTAAACGGCAGTATCCATTTCAATGGGGGTATGTCTATTCTCGTGTCAAAATAATGCAACTTAAAAGCTTTTTACTGTAATTTTAAGTTTTTCTGCTGAAAGAAACTATGATGCTGGCCACAAATAAACGTGATCCATATACGCAGGGCTACCTGTGTAGGGTTTGTGTTGACATGCAATTCATTTTCACTTATCTGCAATTTTGTCCACCCAAATGAGCATCAAAGACATATTTAATATTGCTCATTTGTGGATATGCCCCTGCACTGTGTGATCTGTATGAATCATGTGGCTATATCCACAAACACACAAAACCAGTGCGATCTAGAGGATTGAAGTAGTGGGGTTGGCAGGTGCTGTGTATTTTTAGAGTGTGGGGTTGCCAGGTTTGGTGGGTTACCTGTGACATGGTTACTGTAATCTCTGTTCCTCTGTCTCTCAGCAGCAGTGAAGCTCTGTGCGTCTGCCCTCATTTCCTCCTGCGCTGACTGCCTGCAGCAGCACCCCGACTGCGCCTGGTGCTTCCAGCAGGTACCCTGCAGGGGGCAGCAGAGATGGGGCCTGCTGGGGAAATTGGAATGCTGGGGGTTTCCAAACCAAAACTCTCCAGTTTCATGTTTTTTCTTGTTTAATGAACCTAAAATAACCCTCGATTATGAAGTTCTGAAACCATGCTGGGGTCTCCTACAGAGAAGGCTGGTGTATGGGGATTTTGGGGAGGGGGGTTCCCCTGGCCCCTAAGGCCACAGAAAAAGTGCATGAGGATCGCTAAGGGCACTGAGGAGCTGTCTGGCTAAAGCTGCAGCATGTGTTGGTAAGGATTGCTAATGCTAGCAAGCTTCAGACTTCATGCTGCATGCAGAATGTGCAGCTTCAGGGTAAACTGGGCAGCAGTGGGATTATCCTGCAGGATTGGGAAAAGAAGGAGCTGCCACAGAAAGCACTAAGCATATTGTGCTCAGATAAAACACACCATTGTGTGGCTGCATTTGGTGAATAGAAGAATCTGAAATCACTAGGTAAGTCACACAGGTTAGGTTTCAGGTAAGCTGGTAAAAGCACCCACACAGGTGAGTTCAAACAGGTGAAACCACACAGGTGAGCCCCCTCTCTCTCGTTCTCTTGCAGGGCTTCCTGGAAGGTGCAGTGGTGAGTATGCGATGCGGTACAATCACTACCCTGCAGGCCAGAGGCTGCGAGCTGCAGTTTATCGAACGGCAGGTTACCAGGGCAACCATGAACGCTACAGCATCCGGCACACAGGTGTCACCACAGGAGGTCACACTTCACCTGCAGCCAGGTGCATCTCTCCGCTCTCATTCTTTGGGTTAGATCCAATCAAAAGCACAGAGGGGCCATTTCCATCAGCACTGTCCAATGACACTTCAGATCACCTTGCTCCCGGAAGTTACCCTAACCTTAACCCTAACCCTGAAAACCCTAACATTAACCCTAACCTTAACCCTTAACTGGAAACATTTGGCAGCTGACTAAGATCACAAAGGTGTAAATCAGGAAAATTCCTAAGAAAAATATTCTCTAATTGAAACTATTCTCTAATTTAAATTCTGTTCTGATTTAAATTCTGTTCTGATTGAATTGCATATGCTGTTAAACAGTCTTGGTGTGTGTGATTGAGTTGTTGGTTTTAAACCTGCAGAAAGTCACACAACCACTGTGGACAGTACCCAGATTTACAGAAGGGTCTTAGAGAGCCAACATTTACCTGTTCAGTGCTTTTTATAGACATTAGGCACAAATGGCCTTCCAGTAGACCCTGGTCTTAGGCTCCACAAAAGCAGGTGACAGTGGCTATGAAAACATTATATGTGAAGCAGACGGGAGTGGAGACCAGGCAGGTGGAGGGTTGAGGTTAGGGATTAGGGTTAGGGGTAAAGGTTAGGGGTTAGGGATTAGGTTAGAGGTAAAGGTTAGGGTTAGGGATTAGGGTTAGGGGTAAAGGTTAGGGGTTAGGGATTAGGGTTAGGGGTAAAGGTTAGGGGTTAGGGATTAGGGTTAGGGGTAAGGTTAGGGGTTAGGGATTAGGGTTAGGGGTAAAGGTTAGGGGTTAGGGATTAGGGTTAGGGGTAAAAGTTAGGGGTTAGGGATTAGGGTTGGGGTAAAGGTTAGGGGTTAGGGATTAGGGTTAGGGTTAAGGTTAGGGGTTAGGGATTAGGTTAGGGGTTAGGGTTAGGGGTTAGGGATTAGGGTTAGGGGTAAAGGTTAGGGGTTAGGGATTAGGGTTAGGGGTAAAGGTTAGGGGTTAGGGATTAGGGTTAGGGGTAAAGGTTAAGGGTTAGGGATTAGGGTTAGGGGTAAAGGTTAGGGGTTAGGGGTTAGGGATTAGGGGTAAAGGTTAAGGGTTAGGGATTAGGGATTAGGGGTAAAGGTTAAGGGTTAGGGATTAGAGTTAGAGGTGTTCATTGTGGTGGGGGGTAAATTCAGGCCTGAAAATACATAAACAGCAAGTACATACCATATTAACCATATTCAATTCAATTCAATTTTATTTGAACTGAATTTGTTGTAACGAAGAAGCTTTATCCCAGGCCTGGAACCCCCACAGAGCAATCCAAAGCAACAGGGGCAAGGAAAAAGTCCCTGACAACCAGGAGGAAACCTCGAGCAGAACCCGGCTCAGAGGGGGAGCCTGTCTGCTTCTGGCCAGCAAGAGTAAATGCAGAGCCATTTTGTAATATGAAGAAAATAACTTACAATAATTATACTGACTCAAAAAGTAATAAAAACAGTAACACGAATAACAGTAACAGAGACAAAAACAATTAATTTAAAATAAACAGATAGTGGGTGGCAATACAGTTTATTAGTGGAATCTTGTGGCAACTGGTGGTCTCCCATGCTTAAAGGGACCTAATTTCTGAACATGCTTCATAGATGTTTCATTTCTAGAGATCACTGTGATGAATATAACAACCAACAGCAAATCAACAGAGAACACTGAATCTAAATGTACACAATTTAAGTTAGCTACCCTAATCATTCTGTTTCTAATGTTAAGGGTGTGTGCCAGTGTGTGCTCCTGAGTATTTAAGTACACTGATTACAAGCATTCTCAATGGGGCAAAAACACAGACTCTCCCTGTGTGTGTGTGTGGAACAGGAAGTGAGGTCAGCTTCCTGGTGCAGGTACGCCAGCTGCAGGTGTATCCGGTGGATATGTACTACCTGGTGGACGTTTCAGCGTCAATGCAGGATCACCTGGACAGGCTGCGATCAGTGGGCGTGGCTCTGTCCCAGCGGATGAGGTCACACTCCAGCGACTTCCGTGTCGGCTTTGGCTCCTTTGTGGACAAGCCCATGTCCCCCTATATAAATGTGCACCCATCAAAAATCCACAACCCCTGCAGGTTAGTCACACTGCTGAAGCTAAACACACACCACCCTGTGCCCTCCCACTGTCACACTGCTGAAGCTAAACACACACCACCCTGTGCCCTCCTACTGTCACACTGCTGAAGCTAAACACACACCACCCTGTGCCCTCCTACTGTCACACTGCTGAAGCTGTCCCTCCTACTGTCACACTGCTGAAGCTAAACACACACCACCCTGTACCCTCCTACTGTCACACTGCTGAAGCTAAACACACACCACCCTGTACCCTCCTACTGTCACACTGCTGAAGCTAATCAGCCACACCACCCTGTACCCTCCTACTGTCACACTGCTGAAGCTAAACACACACCACCCTGTACCCTCCTACTGTCAAACTGCTGAAGCTAAGCAGCCATACCACCCTGTACCCTTCTACTGTCACACTGCTGAAGCTAAGCAGCCACACCACCCTGTACCCTCCTACTGTCACACTGCTGAAGCTAAACACACACCACCCTGTACCCTCCTACTGTCACACTGCTGAAGCTATGCAGCTACACCACCCTGTACCCTCCTACTGTCACACTGCTGAAGCTAAACACACACCACCCTGTACCCTCCTACTGTCACACTGCTGAAGCTAATCAGCCACACCACCCTGTACCCTCCTACTGTCACACTGCTGAAGCTAAACACACACCACCCTGTACCCTCCTACTGTCAAACTGCTGAAGCTAAGCAGCCATACCACCCTGTACCCTTCTACTGTCACACTGCTGAAGCTAAGCAGCCATACCACCCTGTACCCTCCTACTGTCACACTGCTGAAGCTAAACACACACCACCCTGTACCCTCCTACTGTCACACTGCTGAAGCTAATCAGCCACACCACCCTGCCCTCCTACTGTCACACTGCTGAAGCCACACACCACCCTGTACCCTCCTACTGTCAAACTGCTGAAGCTAAGCAGCCATACCACCCTGTACCCTTCTACTGTCATACTGCTGAAGCTAAGCAGCCATACCACCCTGTACCCTCCTACTGTCACACTGCTGAACACCACCCTGCCCTTCTACTGCCACACTGCTGAGCCACACACCACCCTGTACCCTCCTACTGTCACTGCTGACTAAGCAGCCACACCACCCTGTACCCTCCTACTGTCACACTGCTGAAGCTAAGCAGCCATACCACCCTGTACCCTCCTACTGTCACACTGCTGAAGCTAAGCAGCCATACCACCCTGTACCCTTCTACTGTCACACTGCTGAAGCTAAGCAGCCACACCACCCTGTACCCTCCTACTGTCACACTGCTGAAGCTAAGCAGCCACACCACCCTGTATATTTCTGCACAGTGATTTTGCTGTGCAGTGATTTTGGGGTGTCCCTGCACAGTGATTTTGGTGTGCAGTGATTTTGGGGTGTCCCTGCACAGTGATTATGGGGTGCAGTGATTTTGGGGTGTCCCTGCACAGTGATTATGGGGTGCAGTGATTTTGGGGTGTCCCTGCACAGTGATTATGGGGTGCAGTGATTTTGGGGTGTCCCTGCACAGTGACTTTGGGGTGCAGTGATTTTGGGGTGTCCCTGCACAGTGATTATGGGGTGCAGTGATTTTGGGGTGTCCCTGCACAGTGATTATGGGGTGCAGTGATTTTGGGGTGTCCCTGCACAGTGATTATGGGGTGCAGTGATTTTGGGGTGTCTCTGCACAGTGATTTTGGTGTGCAGTGATTTTGGGGTGTCCCTGCACAGTGATTATGGGGTGCAGTGATTTTGGGGTGTCCCTGCACAGTGATTATGGGGTGCAGTGATTTTGGGGTGTCCCTGCACAGTGATTATGGGGTGCAGTGCCGGCCTGCTCATGGGTTCCTGCATGTGCTGCGTCTGACGGAGAACACCACAGAGTTCACCCGTGTGATCCAGGCCCAACGCATATCCGGCAACATGGACACCCCAGAGGGAGGCCTGGATGCCATGCTGCAGGTCGCTGTGTGTCAGGTACAGACTGAAGAAGACAGCTCTGTACACAATACAGATGCTCCAGAGATCCTCCTTTATGCATTACTCATTTGCATGATAACATTTTTCTCATTTCATATCTGAGAGCTATTCCAGAATGAAATTTTGCATAATCAAATTCAATCAGTAAGCATAATTACTATTGTTCAATTATCACAGAGAGTGAAAGGGCTGGGAGTGTGTATGTGCATGTGTGTGCGTGTGTGTGTGTGTGTGTGTGTGTGTGTGTGTGTGTGTGTGTGTGTGTGTGTGTGTGTGTGTGTGTGTGTGTGCTGAGGGGGATATCAGCTGTATAATGTGTGTGTGTGTGTGTGTGTGTGTGTGTGTGTGTGTGTGTGTGTGTGTGTGTGTGTGTGTGCTGAGGGGGATATCAGCTGTATAATGTGTGTGTGTGTGTGTGTGTGTGTGTGTGTGTGTGTGCTGAGGGGGATATCAGCTGTATAATGTGTGTGTGTGTGTGTGTGTGTGTGCTGAGGGGGATATCAGCTGTATAATGTGTGTGTGTGCTGAGGGGGATATCAGCTGTATAATGTGTGTGTGTGTGTGTGTGTGTGCTGAGGGGGATATCAGCTGTATAATGTGTGTGTGTGCTGAGGGGGATATCAGCTGTATAATGTGTGTGTGTGTGTGTGTGTGTGCTGAGGGGGATATCAGCTGTATAATGTGTGTGTATGTGTGTGTGTGTGTGTGCGCTCAGGGGGATATTGGCTGGCGTGCTGATGCAAAGCGCCTCCTGCTGGTAATGACAGACCAGCCCTCTCACCTGGCTCTGGACAGCAAGCTGGCAGGAATCGTTGTGCCCCACGATGGCAAGTGTCACCTGGAGAACAACACCTACACCCACTCCACCCTCATGGTGAGCTAACACACACCTACACCCACTCCACCCTCATGGTGAGCTAACACGCACCTACACCCACTCCACCCTCATGGTGAGCTAACACACACCTACACCCACTCCACCCTCATGGTGAGCTAACACACACCTACACCCACTCCACCCTCATGGTGAGCTAACACACACCTACACCCACTCCACCCTCATGGTGGGCTAACACACACACACACACACACACACACCAACTCCACCCTCTTGGTGAGCTAACACACACACACACACACACACACACACACACACACTCCACCCTCATGGTGAGCTAACACACACACACCCACTCCACCCTCATGGTGAGCTAACACACACTCACCTACACCCACTCCACCATTATATTGACCTAACATACACATACATACATACACACCTACACCCACTCACACACACACGCACACACACACCCACTCCACCATTATATTGACCTAACATACACATACATACATACACACCTACACCCACTCACACACACACACACGCGCACATATGTATTCATAGCGTAACATGGGTTGCCAGGTTACATTATGAAAGGAACATGTAAATACAGTTGTCAAGTCATGTTTTAAACAAGTTTGTAAAATAGGGTTGCCAGGTTATGTTTAAAGCAACTGGGTAAAACAGGGTTGCCAGATTATGTTAAAGCAACTGGGTAAAACAGGGTTGCCAGGTTATGTTTTAAGCAAGTTTGTAAAACAGGGTTGCCAGGTTATGTTTAAAGCAACTGGGTAAAACAGGGTTGCCAGATTATGTTTTAAGCAACTTTGTAAAAAAGGTTTGCCAGGATGAGTTTGATGTGTTGGACTGTGTATGCAGTGTTTGAATGTGTTGGCCTGTGTTTGGTTTGTTTGGTGAGTTTCATGTGTTGGGCTGTATTTGACTATGTTGGGTTGTGTTTGGTGAGTCGGGCTATGTTTTACTGTTGGGCTGTGTTTGCATGTGTTTGACTGTGTTGGGCTGTGTTTGCATGGTTGAGCTGTGTTTGACTATGTTGGGCTGTGTTTGTTGCAGGAGCACCCGTCAGTGGGTCTTCTGGCAGAGGAGCTCCTGCAGGGCAGTATTTATTCCATCTTTGCTGTGGAGCAGATGCAGTATAAGTGGTATGAGGTAATTTACTTACTGAGATGACGATCTCTCTCTTTCTCCCTCAGAGTCTTTCTATTCCTCCCTTTCTGTTTATGCAGGAGCTTGTTTCTCTATTCCTCCCTTTCTGTTTATGCAGGAGCTTGTTTCTCTATTCCTCCCTTTCTGTTTATGCAGGAGCTTGTTTCTCTATTCCTTCCTCTCATACCCTCTCTCTCCATGCAGGAGCTTGTTTCTCTATTCCTCCCTTTCTGTTTATGCAGGAGCTTGTTTCTCTATTCCTCCCTTTCTGTTTATGCAGGAGCTTGTTTCTCTATTCCTTCCTCTCATACCCTCTCTCTCCATGCAGGAGCTTGTTTCTCTGTTGCCGGGGGCACACCTGGGCAGACTGCAGCCCAAAGCTGCTAACCTCAAGGACTTAGTGGTGGAAGCATACAAGGTAGAGACTGGAGCTACTCTGTGTTTCTGCAGAGAGACAGGATTATGCAGTGTGTGTTAGCAGGGGGACAGGATTATGCAGTGTGTGTTAGCAGGGGGACAGGATTATGCAGTGTGTGTTAGCAGGTTGACAGGATTATGCAGTGTGTGTTAGCAGGGGGACAGGATTATGCAGTGTGTGTTAGCTGGGGGACAGGATTATGCAGTGTGTGTCAGCAGGGGGACAGGATTATGCAGTGTGTGTTAGCAGGGGGACAGGATTATGCAGTGTGTGTTAGCAGGGGGACAGGATTATGCAGTGTGTGTTAGCAGGGGGACAGGATTATGCAGTGTGTGTGTTTGCAGGGGGACAGGATTATGCAGTGTGTGTGTTTGCAGGGGGACAGGATTATGCAGTGTGTGTTAGCAGGGGGACATGATTATGCAGTGTGTGTTAGCAGGGGGACAGGATTATGCAGTGTGTGTTAGCAGGGGGACAGGATTACGCAGTGTGTGTGTTAGCAGGGGGACAGGATTATGCAGTGTGTGTTAGCAGGGGGACAGGATTATGCAGTGTGTGTGTTTGCAGGGGGACAGGATTATGCAGTGTGTGTTAGCAGGGGGACAGGATTATGCAGTGTGTGTTAGCAGGGGGACAGGATTATGCAGTGTGTGGTAGCAGGGGGACAAGATTACCCAGTGTGTGTGTTTGCAGGGGGACAGGATTATGCAGTGTGTGTTAGCAGGGGGACAGGATTATGCAGTGTGTGTTAGCAGGGGGACAGGATTATGCAGTGTGTGTTAGCTGGGGGACAGGATTATGCAGTGTGTGTTTGCAGGGGGACAGGATTATGCAGTGTGTGTTTGCAGGGGGACAGTATTAAGCAGTGTGTGTGTTAGCAGGGGGACAGGATTATGCAGTGTGTGTTAGCAGGGGGACGGGATTTTGCAGTGTGACTTTGGGGCAAGACCAGATCAGGTAAAGCTGGAGGCTGCTGATGGGTTGCTCATGGGCTGAGCGCGCTCTCTTTCTGTTCCAGAAGCTTCTCTCTCAGGTAGAAGTGCGGGTGGGGATTCAGGACAAGCATGCTCATATGTTCTCACTCAATGTCTCTGCACACTGCCCAGAGGCATCCAAAAACACAGCCCGCAGCCGCTGCTCAAACGTTAGGCCCAATCAGACGGTGCGTAGGCTTATTTCATGTTGGTGTTATCTTACTCAGATACTGTTGTTTGGAAATGATCATTTTGAAGTCCCAAAACGGATGTGAGACTGAAAGCATGGATGATTTGACTGTAAAAGTACATTTTCTTACATCCCAAGTGCTGTAATGGACATTTTATGTACTACAAATGTGACATAGTTATCCTGTTTGTAAAGTTATTCTGTATTGATTGCTCAGGTCTGCTCTGTGCAGTTTGTGCTGTATTGACTGTTCAGGTCTGTGCTGTATTGACTGCTCAGGTCTGTTCTGTATTGATTGCTCAAGTCTGCTTTGTGTTCTGTTGCAGGTGGTTTTTAACATCAGTGTCAGTATGAGTTCGTGTCCATCAGAACGTGAGGTGCTGGGATTCGTCCGGCCGGTGGGCTTTAACGAGTCCACGGTGGTCAGGGTGCGGCCTGCTTGTGCCTGTCGCTGTGGTGACCAGCAGCACTGTGGGGATGAGCTGAGACGAAGTGAGCCAAACCAGGCCAACTGCAGCACAGTGCAGGCGCCAGACTGCCGGGTGGGTGGAGATGGGGGTGCAGGACATCACTGCAGCGGTAGGGGGCGCTGTGTCTGTGGAAAGTGTCTCTGTTACACAAGTCGGTTTGGACTGATCCACGGGAAGTACTGCCAGCTGGACGACTTTTCCTGCCCCCGGCAACATGGCCTGATCTGCGCGGGTGTGTCACATAGAGATATCAGCACACTCTCACTGCATTACACAGAAATACCAGCACACTGTCACTGCATTACACAGAGATACCAGCACACTCTCACTGCATTACACAGAGATATCAGCACACTCTCACTGCATTACACAGAAATACCAGCACACTGTCACTGCATTACACAGAGATATCAGCACACTCTCACTGCATTACACAGAGATACCAGCACACTGTCACTGCATTACACAGAAATACCAGCACACTGTCACTGCATTACACAGAGATACCAGCACACTGTCACTGCATTACACAGAGATACCAGCACACTGGCACTGAGTGATTATTTTACAGAGTAAGTATTTTTTACAAAATATTTCTTGTAAACTCTGGCTGGGGTGTGGGATCAGTCGGCGCTCTTAGCTAATAATGAGTGTGTGTGTGTGTGTGTGTGTGTGTGTGTGTGTGTGTGTGTGTGTGTGTGTGTTTGTTTTGTCAGGGCGTGGTGAGTGCATTTTAGGAAAGTGCAGCTGTATGACAGGCTGGAGTGGGGAGAGCTGTTCGTGCCAAGCCTCTGCAGAGGGATGTTACCATGGCGATGGGTTGTTGTGCAGTGGGCGTGGCCAGTGCATCTGCGGAAGGTGCAGGTGTGATGATCCTCAACATTCAGGGACATTCTGCGAGAAGTGCCCCACCTGCACTGGAGCCTGCCAGTCACATTGGTAAGGCAGTCTGCCACTGACTTGAGATCAGATCCTATTCATAGAACATGTTTACACTGTCCTCAAATAACTGACCTGAGATCAGACCCTATTTACAGCACATGATTACACTGTCTGTATACCATTAACCTGCAATCACCCCTTATTCACTCAGATATTTGCAGCAGTGTTTTTTTACAGGAAGTGTGTGCAATGTCACCTCTCCAGTGGACTTGCAGAAGGGAACCCCAGTGCCTGCAATGGCAGCTGCCCCCTACTGGTGGAATACGTGCATGACATCTCTGGTACATTTTAGCTGTGTCTTAAATTGCTTCAACCTCTACTTTTCTGACTGCTTTCCCCATTTTCAGTCTGCACCTCAAAATAGTATGCATGTTTTTCACAGTACTTAAGAGTCAGTAGCCTTCAAAAATATCTGATAAAATCTTTCCAGTGTGTTCTTCAAACAGAGACTTAACATGTAAAACAGTGCAAGGAAATAAAACTATTTTAACGTCCCAGCACTGCATGCACCAAATCATATGAGTGGATATTTTTTTATATTTCTTTTATTTGAGTTATTTTAATTGTTAGTGCACACAGCTCCATGAAAGTGTGCATACCATAGAACAGAGCACGATGCAGTTTGCACATCAGCTCAGTAGCAGCAGAAAGTTAGAAATACTATTCAGAGAATCATAGTGTGGAGACAGGGACAGGTTGACACTGATCGTGTGTTTTGTGTTTCCTGGGTTAGAGGCTAAAGGTGAAAGGTCAGCTTCCTGTTTGTATCCAGTGGATCAGAGATGCCACTACAGGTTCCACATGGACGTAGGTCCAAAGCCCACCCTGGTCTGGATCAGCTCACGGCCAGGTGAGAAATCTCAGCTCTGAGATACACACTGGGTGCAGTGTCAGGTCTCAGTGACTGTGTTACACACTGGGTGCAGTCTCAGGTCTCAGTGACTGTGTTACACACTGGGTGCAGTCTCAGGCCTCAGTGACTGTGTTACACACTGGGTGCAGTCTCAGGTCTCAGTGAGGGTGTCACACACTGGGTGCAGCGTCAGGTCTCAGTGACTGTGTTACACACTGGGTGCAGTCTCAGGTCTCAGTGACTGTGTTACACACTGGGTGCAGTCTCAGGTCTCAGTGACTGTGTTACACACTGGGTGCAGTCTCAGGTGTCAGTGACTGTGTTACACACTGGGTGCAGTCTCAGGCCTCAGTGACTGTGTTACACACTGGGTGCAGTCTCAGGTCTCAGTGAGGGTGTCACACACTGGGTGCAGTGTCAGGTCTCAGTGACTGTGTTACACACTGGGTACAGTCTCAGGTCTCAGTGACTGTGTTATTGTTACAGAGTGTGCAGAGGTGCAGCATTACCTCCCCACTTTCGTCTTGGTCTTCCTCCTCACCTTCCTCCTGGGACTGGTCTTCCTCGCCACACTCTCCTGCCTGCTGCAGCGATGGAGCCGAGCCCCTGATGAGTCCAAACGTGCTGTTTATGCAGTAACTAAAGAGGTACACACACACACTCAACACACTTACACACCAGGCCAAACTTGTTGTTTATGCTGTTATCAAAGAGGTACACACATGTTCTGATACACTCTATGCACTTACTGTACATTACACAGCAAAAGCAACAGTGCTGCGGTGACTGTGTTTGCAGTGACAGTGCCTGGGTTTGTTGCTATAGTTATTGTGTTGTAGTTGTGTTCTTGTTGCCATAGTGACTGTGTGATTGTGTCTCCATAGGATACTCTGCGCATGGCTGCAGCCATTGAGAGGGCAGGACCCTGTAGAGAGCAGCCCTTAGAGCTACGCCTGCACCAGCTGCACAACACAGCCAAGAGCCTGCACGAGGTGCGCTGGCAGTGAGGGACACACACACAAACACTAACACACAAACAGGCATACACACAGATACACACACACACACATATAGATGCACACACAAGCGCATACACACACACACATATAGATGCACACACAAGCGCATACACATCACACATACACATCAACAACAACACTGCAAAGCAATATCAATTTTTACATTTTGTTCTCTTTATGAATTACAATGATTATGATTTTTGTTTAGTTTGGGGAAAGAACTTGTATCCCCAAAACTTTCAGGTTTTTTTCATGGAGCCATAACTGTACATTTTGAATTCCCAGTGTATAACTGTATATTTTGAATCCCAGTGCATAACTGTATATTTTGAATTCCCAGTGCATAACTGTATATTTTGAACATGCCTAGTACATTTCTGACTGTAGTTTGGTTTGTGTATGATTGTCTGATATTATAATTTAGGCTGAAAACCCATCAATGAAATCTTTTCTGAAATTTTAAAATAACTGTAGAACTGTATGAACATACAATTCTGTTACATGATGCATTCCATGATGTGTAATGTACAGTGTAAAGATGTGCCAGACAGTGAATGTAATCTCAATAAAGCATCTAAAGCAATCAGTCATGGGTCAGTGATGTTGCACAGATAAACTGCTGTAGGCTATGAATGCATAAATACAACTCCAAGCCACTTTGTGTTACTGAACTGTTCAGTTTAAAGATCTGTCTTTAAATACTGTTCGGTTCATACCACTGTCTAAAGAAAGTGGTATTTGATTGGTGTAGCTGATTTAACTGTCGAACCGAAGAGGTATTGGATTGGTGTAGCTGATTTAACTGTCGAACAGAAGAGGTATTTGATTGGTGTAGCTGATTTAACTGTCGAACAGAAGAGGTATTTGATTGGTGTAGCTGATTTAACTGTCGAACAGAAGAGGTATTTGATTGGTGTAGCTGATTTAACTGTCAAACAGAAGAGGTATTTGATTGGTGTAGCTGATTTAACTGAGAGCTCCAGCATCAGTCATGCATGCATTTCATATGACATGTGCACATTTCACTTCCTCAATGTACTTTATTTTGGTTACCTCAGTTGTATCCTAGCTATAGGAATGCCTTTGATATCTGCTTGCTGCCATATCCAACAATGCTTTGAAATGTAAAAAAAACCCTGACCCATGGCTTTTGAATTAGGTTCGGTGGAAAGGAGGCAAGTCTGCATGACAGCAGTAAACATGTCACTGCTTTGCTAACATCTTAGCATTTCAAATGCCTACCATGTGAGTGTAAAGGAGCCAGAGACACATAATTCATGTTCTCCAAGTTTTTTCTGTAAAATGTGTCATAATATTCTTTAAAACAAGATCAATCAAACTTAGAACGTGTTCAGTGTGTGTAAAAAAGTTTTTTTAAGTCCCTGCAGGGGAGCATGACAGAGGCACAGCACCCTCTGCAGGGGAAGGATGTAATTGGTTCCCATGTAGAGATTGACAAAACGCTGTGGTCCCTTGGTAGTGATGAAGACTGGGGCTTCATTGGGTTCATTAAAGAAAGAGCTACATTAAACTGACTGCTATAGAGTTTCTGCATACTAATCACATTTAATTTCCCTCCAAAACAAACTTCAGTGATTGGTCACAGTCAGGTCCCATTTGTGATGTCAAGGCATTCTCAGGCAGTCCATCCCCTCCGGCTATAAAACACTATAACAACACAGAAATCCAGAGCTTCAGTCTTCAGTTCTGTTTTCATATCCAGTATTTACTTTTGTTTTTAACTAAAAGTACACCATGCTCTACTTTAGTACTCTCCTTCTATGTTTATCAATTGTGTAACATTGGATGACACATTGGATGACTGCATTGGCATTACTCTAAATACAGTAACTCCAAGTGTCCGGGTCAGAATGCTTGTTCAAGAACCTTTGGCTCATTTGAATACTTTAATCACATGAGTTTATGATGAGGATGATATTTCTGATGCATACATACAGGCTTCCATGGCAACAGGTAAACCGGAGTCTGTGTCTCTTCTGTGTTTGTCTTGTTGTTCTCTCTCTCTCTCTTTCTCTCTCTCTGTGTATGGTTTGGGTTATCTGTAGTTGTGGGTGTGATTGTGTCTGTAGTTGTGATTGTGTCTGTGGGTGTGATCGTGTCTGTAGGTGTGATTGTGTCTGTAGATGTGATTGTGTCTGTAGGTGTGATTGTGTCTGTAGTTGTGATCATGTCTGTGGTGTGATTGTGTCTGTAGGTGTGAGTGTGCTTGTAGGTGTGATTGTGTCTGTAGTTGTGATTGTGTCTGTGGTGCGATTGTGTCTGTAGGTGTGATTGTGTCTGTGGTGCGATTGTGTCTGTAGTTGTGATTGTGTCTGTAGGTGTGAGTGTGTCTGTAGGTGTGATTGTGTCTATAGTTGTGATTGTGTCTGTGGTGCGATTGTGTCTGTAGGTGTGAGTGTGTCTGTAGGTGTGATTGTGTCTGTGGTGCGATTGTGTCTGTAGGTGTGAGTGTGTCTGTAGGGTGTGATTGTGTCTGTGGGTGTGATTGTGTCTGTAGTTGTGATTGTGTCTGTGGTGCGATTGTGTCTGTAGGTGTGATTGTGTCTGTAGGTGTGATTGTGTCTGTGGTGCGATTGTGTCTGTAGTTGTGATTGTGTCTGTAGGTGTGAGTGTGTCTGTAGTTGTGATTGTGTCTGTGGTGCGATTGTGTCTGTAGGTGTGAGTGTGTCTGTAGGTGTGATTGTGTCTGTGGTGCGATTGTGTCTGTAGGTGTGAGTGTGTCTGTAGGTGTGATTGTGTCTGTGGGTGTGATTGTGTCTGTAGTTGTGATTGTGTCTGTGGTGCGATTGTGTCTGTAGGTGTGAGTGTGTCTGTAGGTGTGATTGTGTCTTTGGTGTGATTGTGTCTGTAGTTGTGATTGTGTCTGTGGTGCGATTGTGTCTGTAGGTGTGAGTGTGTCTGTAGGTGTGATTGTGTCTGTGGTGTGATTGTTTCTGTGGTGCGAATGTGTCTGTGGGTGTGATTGTGTCTGTAGGTGTGATTGTGTCTGTGGTGTGATTGTTTCTGTGGTGCGAATGTGTCTGTGGGTGTGATTGTGTCTGTAGGTGTGATTGTGTCTGTGGTGTGAATGTGTCTGTGGGTGTGATTGTGTCTGTAGGTGTGATTGTGTCTGTGGTGTGATTGTTTCTGTGGTGCGAATGTGTCTGTGGGTGTGATTGTGTCTGTAGGTAAAGCTACTGAGTCTGAACACGAACAGATCCATATCTAATACATTAACATGTATTAAGCATGAATGTGTTAAAATATTAACTTGTATTAGCAAGAACTTGACTGAAAAGTCAAGTTTCAAGTTAACATTAACTAAAGAGTGAACAACTGGCATGTCAAGGTAGATATTAGTAATTGTGCAATTACGTGCAAATATGAGCAATTTAAGCAATAATAATTATGTGCAAATAATGCAACTACTGCAGATTACTTACTAATAGTGTAGCGCGAGAGTGCATTGCTGGCATTTCCAGCCGTCTCATTGCGTTACATAATGGTGTCATGACTCTGTACCTGGAGAAAAATAAAACGTGCCTGCTGTGACGCTTTCGGTGTCTAAGGCTTCATAAACTAGGCACGCTTCGCTCTGCCTTCAACAGGCTGCGGTGCTGTGGTTCTACATGGCTTGAGCGGGGAATCTTTCCTCCGCCCCGTTTCAGTCGCCCAACCCCCACTTACCCCGAGTTACCGCCCTTCTTGCCTCTCCTCAACCAAGCATGATCATGATGACCGCACTGTTTCAACTGTACTTCATTTGCATCATGGTAACTGTAGTCCTTGCGATTTTTCAGCTCGTGAAAGCAAAGCCATGCTAAATACAACTCCCACACCAACCTTCGCGAGTTGAAGTTTCTCTTTATCCAATCTGAGCTCAGGGGAGGGGCGCTCTCGCGCTACGACTATATTAAACGTTCCGAGCAAAATATTGACAGTTGTTAATGCATTAGATTTTAGCTGCGTGGTGTGTTTGGATGTATGAAAAATAATAAAAAACAATGGGCGGCATGGGGAATTTGCAATCGAGACTGTCATCGGGTGGACAGGACATCTAAAATGGGGGCGTCTTTCATGTAGACGTTTAAATAGGAGGGGTGGATCCACCTAGAGACAAGGCAATTGGAGCTTGAATTTAAAAGCATTTTCTGTCTCCGTATTCAGTCAAGAGAGTAAAATAATGATGAACAGAACCGCGAAAGAAGCGCGCTTCTTGACTGGAAGGTGACGAGACCGGATACATTTGAGGTTTGTTTGGTTCCGCCCTCCCGACGGGAGGGTCTTTGGGCTCGCAGAGGAGCCGTAGCGGTCGGAGGAGCTACGCTGTGGCCCGGGAGTAGCCATTCGTGGAAAAATAGGCCGTCCTACAGTGGGCTATAGCCAGCCCTGACTCCATACCGTCCGGCCTTTTTTCTTGAACAACTCCTCTCCGTTTTTATTAATGCGGGATGAGCGGTACGTTACCCTCCTCCCACCCACTCGCTGCACCCACCTCCTTTTGGCATCGCATAGCCAGCGAGCAAGCCCCTTCAGCTCAGCCTTATAAAATACCGTTAGGATTTGTTTTTCGAAACTGCTGTTTTCTTCGCTGCGATTCTAAGACAGCCTGTTTTGGGGTGTTAACATGTAATTTGTATCCCCGGAGTGTGGTTTAGTAACACGCGTTAGCTAACACATTGAAAATGATTGATTGTAGCTAACTTTTTTCTCTTGTTTATTGCACAATGTCAGAAATAAGTTTTATATGGGAGTGTAATATTGAAACGCGATTGCTATTTTACAGATCAAAAGAAAGAAGCGATGGCGACAGAAGGAGCTAACACAGCTGGTGGAGATTACAGTAATAAAGGCAAAACTTCTGGATCGCAGGTAACGATTACTACCACAAAACTTTTTATCCCATTACTTAATATGGTTGAGCTGTCATTTACCACTCTAAGCAGTAAGCATGTGTTTGTGTCAGTTAATGTGTCATTAGCCGCCGTTATAGCGACATTGTCCAAGCCAAAATTACTTTAGTTTTTTGTGCCATTGGAATTTCAGTTTCAGGGCTGTGTATTGTTGAAAAATGTTAAAAAAAAAAATTGCACATTTTTGGGTAGCTGTTTGTAACTGTACCATCGACACAGTACTTTAAGCGAGGCTGTGCAAAGCATGGAAGGTTTTGCTTACGTTAAGGTCGATATTATTACTTTTAAAATGTTTAGTTCGATAAATCTGAGGTTACTCTGTGACCCATTTAGTGTGAAGTGGAGCTAGAGAAATGTTCATCACACACCCACTCGCTTCCCGTAAACCCGCCCACATGCGAGGTGAAGTGCGCTCTCTCTCTCTCCCTCTCTCTCTCTCTCTCTCTCTCTCCCTTTCTCTCTCTCTCCCTCTCTCTCTCTCCCTCTCTCTCTCTCTCCCCCTCTCTCACTCTCTCTCTCCCTCTCTCTCTCTCCTCTCTCTCTCTCCTCCCCCTCTCTCCCTCTCTCTCTCTCTCTCTCTCCCTCTCTCTCTCTCCCCCTCTCTCACTCTCTCTCTCCCCCTCTCTCTCTCCTCTCTCTCTCTCTCTCTCTCTCCCTCTCTCACTCTCTCTCTCTGTCCCTCTCTCTCCCTCTCTCTCTCTCTCTCTCTCTCCCCCTCTCTCTCTCTCTCTCTCTGCTGTCTGTGCAGGACGCACAGCCCTCGCCCCTCGCGCTGCTCGCAGCCACATGCAGTAAGATAGGTGGGGCGCCGGGGGAGGGCGCGGCCGGCGCGGGACAGCACATCCTCATAGACCCGAGTCAGGGGCTGGTGCAGCTGCAGGGCCACACGCAGCCGCTGGAGCTGGTGCCCGCACCCTTCGCGGGAAACGGCTGGCAGATTGTGGCAGCGCCAGCGCAGGCGGGCGTCGCGGCGGTGACCAGCACATCAGCGGGTGGCGAGCGAGCGAGCGGCAGGAGGAAGGCAGCTGCCGTGGCGGCCGGCGGTCAGCAGCAGCAGCAGTTCCAGATTGTGCAGGTGCAGAATGTGGCCAGCGCAGCCGGCGGACTGCAGTACCAGGTGATCCCTCACCTGCAGACAGCAGACGGGCAACAGATCCAGATCGCTCCAGCCAGCGTGCAGACTGACCCGATCCAGCTCATACCGGCCGGTGCCGGTGCCCAGACCCTCCTGGCCACACCTGCCCGGGGTGCAGCCAATCAGGCAGTGCCGCTGCAGGTGCGGCCAGGGGGCGTGTCCTTCCCCCTGCAGCTCCAGGCTGTCCCTGGCCCCCAGACGCAGGTGGTTGCCACAGTACCGATCAATGTGGGTGGAGTCACGCTAGCTCTACCCGTTGGCATGGCTGCGACCGGGGGCGGGGCCATCCAGCTGGTGCAACAGCAGCCCACAGAGGGCGGCGGGGCCACGCCCATATCCACAGCAGCAGGAGCAGAGCCTGGCGCCTCTGCTGTCACCTCCACCACAGCATCAGCCAGCGACTCACCAGCAGTGACCTCCACAACCCCGGCGCCAGAGCGGCAAGCCCCGCCCCCAGAGGGCACAGGACACAGCCAGGCTAACGGGCTGCAGGTGGGCGGGGCTGCGCAGGTGGGGCAGGTGCCTCAGGTGCAGATGGTGGGCCAGCCCGTGCTGCAGCAGATCCAGATCCAGCCAGGTCTACAGAACCTGCAGCTGCTGCAGAGCCCCGCCCCTGTGCTGATCCGCGCACCCACGCTCACGGCCGGCGGGCAGATCAGCTGGCAGACCGTGCAGGTTCAGAGCCCCGCCCTTCCCCAGCAGCTCACCCTGGCACCCGTCACCACAGCAACGCCTGCTGGCCCCGCCCTCGCCCTGGCAGCAGGTGCACCGATCACCCTCAGCTCCGCCCCCAATGTCACCCTCGGCTCCGCCCCCAGTGTGCAGACGCTGAACCTTGCCAGCCTGCAGGGGCTCCCTATCACCATCACTGGCTTACAGGGTGAGCACCACATGACATCACTTCCTGCTGTGCATTTCCTGTGTGTGAGAGTCTGTGATGTCTATGACAACATCAGTATTTGAATACACCTGTGCTAACCTGTAATTTACTATCATGTACTTAATTACCTAACACAGCATGTTCCTATAGTGTTTAAGTTTAAATTCCAGAATATTCATATTATACATGTTTTACTATAATACCATACAGTTATTCTGTAGTATGTCTGGCTAGGTTTGAGTTTCTCTGCTGGATTTGTTGTGGAAGTGAGCTGTATGGAATATAGAGGGAGTCATGCATGATGCTACGCAAATTAGACAGCCTGATCTGCAGCGTTCTGTTTTTATTTCTGTTTCAATTGCTATTTATGTTTGTAATGTATATAATTTAATAGTTTTATATTTTTCCATGACTTGTGCTTTATACATATATTTGTTTGGTGTTTTTCTGTTTATACTTTGTTATAAATGAGGTTTTCAGTATTCCTGTTGATGTGTGATGGTTGTATCAAGAACCAAGCACTTCCCTGGCCTGCTCTGAAGATATTCCATTCCATTGTAGTTAAGTAAAACTTTGTGATGCAACTGTTGAATTAATGTAGTTTCTTATAACATTTTAGTTGGACTGTGTTCTTTGTGATCCCTTAGACAGGAAGTGTTGAGCTGTGCAGGTTTTCACTTCCTGTCAGCAGTAGGGCGGGCTTCCTCCATGCCTTTGGGATGGCTCGGATTGCTGTTTTTGCAGTGCAGTGTGATTCATTGTGGGCCAGCATTCAGGTGTAGTTGTGTTTTTTCTCGGTGTGGCTAAATTTTAGTTCAGTGCGATTTAGTTTTTACACTGTGGTTTTTTTCTCAGTGCAGTTTACTTTTTGCTCAGTGTGCTTTAGGTTTTTCTCAGTGCTGTTAAGATCTGGCTCACCTCCCCCCCACCCTAGGCCAGCCAGCAAGTGTGGAGGGGGTGAAGGTGCAGTCACCCACAGTGACGGTAGCAGTGGGCGGAGCTGGTGGGGATTTACTGGCACAGGGCCAGAGCCCGTCCAATCCCGAGCCACAGCCCAGCAAGAGGCTCCGCCGTGTGGCCTGCTCCTGCCCGAATTGCCGGGACGGCGATGCCAGGCAAGAACTACTCCCACCCTGAACTGCCCCCCACTGCCCCACCCTGAACTGCCCTCACATTGGCCTGCTCCACCCTAATCTCTCTAACCCCACCCTTAAACTACATCCTGCTCCACCTTAAACACTCTAACCCCACCCTTAAACTACATCCTGCTCCACCCTAATCTCTCTAACCACACCCTTAAACTACATCCTGCTCTACCCTAATCTCTCTAACCCCACCCTTAAACTACATCCTGCTCCACCCTAATCTCTCTAACCCCACCCTTAAACTACATCCTGCTCCACCCTAATCTCTCTAACCACACCCTTAAACTACATCCTGCTCCACCCTAATCTATCTAACCCCACCCTTAAACTACAACCTTCCCCACCTTAAACTCTCTAACTCCACCCTTAAACTACATCCTGCTCCACCTTTAACACTCTAACCCCACCCTTAAACTACATCCTGCTCCACCTTAAACACTCTCACCCCACCCTTAAATTACATCCTGCTCCACCTTAAACACTCTAACCCCACCCTTAAGCTACATCCTGCTCCACCTTAAACACTCTAACCCCACCCTTAAGCTACATCCTGCTCCACCTTAAACACTGAAAACTTGGCCCCAGCCACCATACTCCCTCTTCAACTACATGCAGAAACGGTGAGATTAATAGTTTTGATTTCAAGCGCACATGTAGTGTTTAACAGGTGTGTTCATCGGTGTAACACTAGCAGGTATACAGTCATAGTACTAACGGTGCGTTTTGGCTCAAACAGTGGGGACCCCGGGAAGAAGAAGCAGCATGTTTGCCACATGGAGGGCTGCAGGAAGGTGTATGGGAAGACGTCTCACCTGCGGGCTCACTTGCGCTGGCACACAGGAGAGAGACCGTTCGTCTGCAACTGGATCTTCTGCGGCAAGAGATTCACCAGGAGCGACGAGCTACAAAGACACCGACGCACACATACAGGTAGACATACACATGTACGTGTGTGTGTGTGTGTGTGTGTACATGTGAAAGCGTTTTTCCATTATTTGGGGTGTGAGTGCGAAGGGTAAAAGGCTATGCTCTCTGCTGTTTTAGGGGAGAAGAGGTTTGAGTGTCCAGAATGTTCCAAGAGGTTCATGAGGAGTGACCATCTCTCCAAACACATCAAAACGCACCAGAACAAACGAGCTGGTGCTGCGCTGGCCATTCTCACCACCCAGGACATGGAGGAGAGCGGTGACGAGCCCCTGGGGTCACCTGGAGTCGTCACCATGGCAACACTCTCCCAGGACTCCAACCCGGCCACACCCACTGCCACCAACAACATGGAGGAGGAGTTTTAACAATTAAACACACATTCCTCAAACACACTGGTGGGCACATGCTCATATATACACATACTAACCACACACTCTCACATTCCTCACACACACATGCACATTCCACATGCACCTATATGCACAAATACACTCACACACAATGACGAGTGAACCTGAAATGGACAAATGTTGGGTGAAAAATGGTAGTTCTTTAATAGTTGCATGCCTAAAACATGCTAAAATGCAGATGGATATAGTATGAGTTTGGATAGCACAAGGAGAGCTAAACAGGCCACTGTTAGTTTTGGTGGAGTCAGAAAATCAATTTCTATGCACAAAATACACATATATCTGCATTTGAGTTCTGATCACAGACTCCAGAGTCACCTGACCCGTGAGTCTCACCTGAGTGCAGGATGGAATCCACCTTGTAGGTGCAGGTAGAGCTGAGGAACATGAAATGGAATTCAGAGTCTTTTTTCTTATTTAAGGAACAAACTTGATGTTTTTTGGAAGAGTTAAAAAGCACATATGAAATTTGAGGTTTATTAATAGTGCATAGGTTATGACAATACTTGTCTGAAGTAGGTTTTTTGCTACTATAAAAAAAAACAATCCAGCTTTCTGCTACTCCTTACAGTTAGTGAAAGCAATTATATTAAGACAATCCAAGACCATGTTTACATTAGTCTAAAATATTATTAATATTATTATTATTAAAATATGAGCTTTTGTTGTTTGAGAAAGAGAGTAAGAGTGTGCTTCTCTCTCAGTCGCTGATGCCGTTGGTCCTTCACAGGGTGTCCTTCACAATGCCTTAACAAAAACACACAGTCTGACAACACCATCACTGCACTGTGTTAGGAACTTACCAACCACAGTGTGTGTGTGTGTGTGTGTGTGTTGGTGTGTGTGTGTGTGTGTGTGAGTGAGCGTGCATGCGTGCATTTGAGCCTAAGTGTGTGTGAGAATATGGGGTGAGAGCTGGTGTGTATGAGACAGTTTGTGTGTAGTGTGTGTATGTGAGTGTGGGCATGAAAATGTGGGTATAGCTGTGTATATGTGTTTGTGAGTGTGGGTATACAGCTGTGTATATGTGTGTGAGTGTGTGTGTGAGTGTGAGTATATAGCTGTGTATGTGTGAGTGTGGGTATATAGCGGTGTATATGTGTGTGTGAGTGTGGGTATATAGCTGTGTATATGTGTGTGTGAGTGTGGGTATATAGCTGTGTATATGTGTGAGTGTGGGTATATAGCTGTGTATATGTGTGTGAGTGTGTGTGTGAGTGTGGGTATATAGCTGTGTATATGTGTGTGTGAGTGTGGGTATATAGCTGTGTATATGTGTGTGAGTGTGAGTGTGAGTATATAGCTGTGTATGTGTGAGTGTGGGTATATAGCTGTGTATATGTGAGTGTGAGTGTGGGTATATAGCTGTGTATATGTGTGTGTGAGTGTGTGTGAGTGTGGGTATATAGCTGTGTATATGTGTGTGTGAGTGTGTGTGAGTGTGGGTATATAGCTGTGTATATGTGTGAGTGTGTGTGTGAGTGTGGGTATATAGCTGGGAGGACTGAGGCGGTAGTGTTAGGTACTAGAGTGTGATGTATGGAGGTTCAGTGATACTGTACATCAAGGTCCCGTTCGCTATCCATGTTTTAGATACATCACTAAACCTTGCATTTCAGACTTGCCTTTCTTACAGATTCAACACTTCTACAGTCTCCCATAAAGAGTGAGGACACCACCACCTCCTCCAGTCCAGGCTGAGCTAACACTGCTAGCCAGCTAACACACCTCCCTCAGCCCATGTAGAGCTAATACTGCTAGCCAGCTAACACACCTCCCTCAGCCCATGTAGAGCTAATACTGCTAGCCAGCTAACACACCTCCCTCAGCCCGTGTAGAGCTAACACTGCTAGCCAGCTAACACACCTCCCTCAGCCCGTGTAGAGCTAACACTGCTAGCCAGCTAACACACCTCCCTCAGCCCGTGTAGAGCTAATACTGCTAGCCAGCTAATGCAAAGCTCCTCCAAACCAGGGAGTGCGAACACAGTGTTCAGGTTACAATGTTGGGATGGGGAAGTGTTGAGCGTAAGAAGCGTTATTGGATGTGCAGGTGTTTGAATGGTTTGGAGGCTCATGGGTAGCGGAACAGGGCCTGTATGACGTGTTTTGGGCAGTTTTTTCCTCGCTGATTTTTTTTTTTCATTCCTAACTCTGTTTTGGTGTTGCACCAGACTGTTTGTACATCACCATGATGTCTCTGCCTGCCTTTTCTGTGAGAGTTGAGTGCGTTTTCATTTGTTTTTACTTGTTTTCTCAAAAGCATAAAGGCAACTGTACATTTCTCTGTACCGCTAATTTATTCTTTACCTTTATTTTAATATTTTAATATTTGCCTGTGAGAATTTAAAACTGATGTCATGTATTGTAAGCTATCACGTGCAGCATGGTTAATTTGCGCGTATTGCTATATGATTTATGGTTTTTAACCTTTTTGTATGTACGCTGTACAGCCACTGCTTCCTCTGTTAGCTGCTACACTTTTGTGTTTATAAAGCTTGGTAGCAAAACAAAGTTTAAAACGGAATGATTGATACCAAACGATTGAAATGTTTTTGGTAACATTTTGTGAGGAAAAAGATTTTCTTTGATATTTTATAGTGACATCTCATTTGTAAATCTTTTTCTAAGATGTGTGTTTCTCATCAGGAAAGTTTAGCCTTAAAGGCTTAAATTTATTCATATTTCTAAACCAACTTTGTACAGAGGTGTTATGTGAATGGAAAAGTGAAAAAGGTTGTTAGCATAAAATTTGCAAGAAAGTGAATAAATCAGTTTAAATTTATCATGCAGGACTGTGATTCTTGGTTTACTTTTCCTGTCCACCAGGAGGAGCTTAACACCTGAAACTCACCAAATGACTGTACTGCTTTTTTTCATAAATATTCAGACTTAAACATCCACACCCTCTCATTGGCCAAAGGATCCTATTTCACTGGCTTATGATTGGTCAACACTTAAATTCATCAACATTTTTTTTCAAGAAAGGATCTTGAATCAATGTAATAAAACAGAATTGGACATTTTTACATGTCAATATAAAATGTAATAAATGAGGTGAAATAACAGGATATCACTTTCCGGGCTGTTTTCAAGAGACAAAACAGTGATCCAACAAAACTCTTAAAAGTTGGATTTGTCTCAGTCGCCACAGGTTGTGCAGGGGGTACATTATAAAACACATAATATGAGAAAAGCAGAGATGTGCACATGGATCAAAAGGCACAAAGAACAACAAGTGGGAATGTGCATGTCT
>CM040743.1:49794404-49856904 GCA_022829145.1 Albula goreensis
ATTTACTCACTGCTCACCAAACATACTGTTTCCCAAGCATTTACTCACTGCTCACCAAACATACTGTTCCTCAAACATTTTCTCACTGCTCACCAAACATACTGTTCCCAAACATACTGTCTTCCACAAGCATTTTCTCACTGTCACCAAACATACTGTTCCCAAACATACTGTTCCCATTTACTCACTGCTAACCAAACATACTGTTCCCCATTTTCTCACTGCTCACCAAACATACTGTTCCCCAAACATACTGTTCTAAGCATTTACTCACTGCTCACCAAACATACTGTTCCCTAAACATACTGTTCCCAAGCATTTACTCACTGCTAACCAAACATACTGTTCCCAAACATTTACTCACTGCTAACCAAAACATACTGTTCCCCAAACATTTTCTTCACTGCTCACCAAACATACTGTTCTAAACATACTGTTCCCCAAGCATTTACTCACTGCTAACCAAACATAAAGCATTTTCTCACTGCTCACCAAACATACTGTTCCCCAAACATTTTCTCACTGATCACCAAACATACTGTTCCCCAAGCATTCAGTCACTGCTCCCCAAACATACTGTTCCCCAAGCATTTACTCACTGCTAACCAAACATACTGTTCCCCAAGCATTCAGTCACTGCTCCCCAAACATACTGTTCCCCAAGCATTTACTCACTGCTAACCAAACATACTGTTCCCCAAGCATTTACTCACTGATCACCAAACATACTGTTCCCCAAGCATTCACTCACTGCTCACCAAACTCTCTCACTCACTGCTCGCTAAAGGTACTCACTGCTCAGTTTTCAACTAAAAGTGGGTCACAACCAACTATGCTAATAAATTATTTCCTATGGATTTTTTAAATGTCAATGAGCCCCTTCAAACATTAACGGGTTGACACACATCCATTTCCTGTGTGAATGGTACAGTCCATTCTAGGCAAATTTATGTTTGCAAGACAAAATGTTACCAATGCATAAAGTAGAGAATGAATCTAGAGGTTTTGATATTTGAAAAAAGTCTGTAATAATGGCATATGCACAAGAGGCAGCAAAGATGATGTTTTTTTAATTTGATCAAACCAAAATATTAGATCCGATTTATACCTTTCTTACAAACATAGTACATAATAAATTACATTCATTAGTATATATTTGACAGTATGTAAGTATATACTTCAAACTGTGTCCCACATTTACTTCTGGAAAGTATAATTAGGTTGCATGTTGCAAGTAATGGAAAAAATAAAACTTTTGCACTTAAAGTATAGTTCTTTGTAAGGGTAGACCAGATACATTTTAAAGAACATGACCATTCGGTACAAAAGTATACCATGATAACATTTATTTAAAAAACAATACTTTGGTACCTTACAATACTTGGAATATTCCAGTTTAGTTAAATAAGTATGTAAAGATTACAGGAACATGGCTCTTGCTTGCCCTCTAAATAAACATAAACTGGTGACTTTCAGAGAACCACAGAAATCAGTGTACAACACACAGAGAGATGAAGCTGAAACAGTATAAAACACACAGAGAGATGAAGCTGAAACAGTATAAAACACACAGAGAGATGAAGCTGAAACAGAGTCAAACACACAGAGAGATGAAGCTGAAACAGTATAAAACACACAGAGAGATGAAGCTGAAACAGTATAAAACACACAGAGAGATGAAGCTGAAACAGTATAAAACACACAGAGAGATGAAGCTGAAACAGAGTCAAACACGCAGAGAGATGAAGCTGAAACAGTATAAAACACACAGAGAGATGAAGCTGAAACAGTATAAAACACACAGAGAGATGAAGCTGAAACAGAGTCAAACACGCAGAGAGATGAAGCTGAAACAGTATAAAACACACAGAGAGATGAAGCTGAAACAGTATAAAACACACAGAGAGATGAAGCTGAAACAGTATAAAACACACAGACAGGTGAGACTGAAACAGAGTCAAACACATAGACAGGTGAGACTGAAACAGTATAAAACACACAGAGAGATGAAGCTGAAAGAGAATCAAACACACAGACAAGTGAGGCTGAATTTTATTTACAGTGCAGAGAGATGAAACTGAAACCATGTAAAATGCAAAAAACTATTAAAAACAAACTCATTCAAATAAACCCTGACAACACAGAGTCACAGTACTGATGCTTTGCATTTTATAAAATGCCATTTTTGTGCTTTTTAGGGCAGGAAGTTAAATTCCCCTTTCAGCTCCACTAAAAAGTGTGGCTTAACCACCTCTGTAATGTGTATAATAATACATGTGGCAGTATGTGGAAAGTCAAACTGCGAGATGTGATGTAATATAAAGTAGTGTGATGCAATGTCATGTTATTGTGTTGTAATTGTGATGTAACTGAGTTCACAGGCATGACTGCTGGTCCTTGCGGCTGTAGTCCTGGTGCTATCAGAGTGGCTGACATTTATACCCGCTGTCTACAGAGGGGCGCTGTGTTTGGGGTTGCAGGCTGCACGACAGCTCAAACAGAGTGCTGTCATTGTCAATGATGTGCAGGTGATGGACACACCCCCTATTTTCAGGCTCCTCCCCCTCTCTGAGGACCAGCCTGTTTCCTAGAGTGAGCCAGAGTGTAGCTGTTACTCATAAAGTAACTGAGAGTAGCACTGCTGATTTGCAATCAGAATGGCAGGTTTCCCCTGTCCATATCTTAACCTTATCCAGTATGAGCTTAAAAACCAAACTGATGCTAAATCAGTGCCCCTCCTCTGCACAGTTTAATATGAGCCAAGATCTGAATGAATAGCTGGAGCTCAGGCAGAGCAATACCTCACTGCCACCTCTAGGGGGCAATATTTATCATGTAGATGTTAGCTTTAGCTCAGATATTGAATGGACATAGAGTAGGAAACAGAGGGAGGAGTAGAGAGATGAGACGGAGGGAAGCTTACCCAAGTGATCTGTCCTGCAGTGCCGCACCAGTCTAACAGCTTCTGCCATCATGTGCTAAAGGGACAGAAAATGCCACAGACCTCTGTACCACAATAAAAGCCCCGATACACAGACCTCTGTACCACAATAAAAGCGCCGATACACAGACCTCTTTACAACAATAAAAGCCCCGATACACAGACCTCTTTACCACAATAAAAGCCCCGATACACAGACCTTACCACAATAAAAGCTCCGATACACAGACCTCTGTACCACAATAAAAGCCCCGATACACAGACCTCTGTACCACAATAAAAGCCCCGATACACAGACCTCTTTACAACAATAAAAGCCCCGATACACAGACCTCTTTACCACAATAAAAGCCCCGATACACAGACCTCTGTACCACATTAAAAGCCCCGATACACAGACCTTACCACAATAAAAGCCCCGATACACAGACCTCTTTACCACAATAAAAGCCCCGATACACAGACCTCTTTACCACAATAAAAGCCCCGAATACACAGACCTCTTTACCACAATAAAAGCCCCGAGACCTCTTTACATAAAAGACCCTCTGTACCACAATAAAAGCCCCGATACACAGACCTCTTTACCACAATAAAAGCCCCGATACATAGACCTCTGTACCACAATAAAAGCCCCGATACACAGACCTCTTTACCACAATAAAAGCCCCGATACATAGACCTCTTTACCACAATAAAAGCCCCGATACACAGACCTCTTTACAACAATAAAAGCCCTGATACACAAACCTCCTAACAAAAATTAAAAGCAATAAAAGCCCTGATACACAGACCTCTGTACAAAATTAAAAGCCCCGATACACAGACCTCTCCTAACAAAAATTAAAAAAATTAAAAGCCCCGATACACAGACCTCTTTACCACAATAAAAGCCCCGATACATAGACCTCTTTACCACAATAAAAGCCCCGATACACAGACCTCTTTACCACAATAAAAGCCCCGATACACAGACCTCTTTACCACAATAAAAGCCCCGATACATAGACCTCTGTACCACAATAAAAGCCCTGATACACAGACCTCCTAACAAAAATTAAAAGCCCCGATACACAGACCTCTGTACCACAATAAAAGCCCCGATACATAGACCTCTTTACCACAATAAAAGCCCCGATACATAGACCTCTGTACCACAATAAAAGCCCCGATACACAGACCTCTGTACCACAATAAAAGCCCCGATACACAGACCTCCTAACAACAATAAAAGCCCCGATACACAGATCTCTTTACCACAATAAAAGCCCCGATACACAGACCTCTTTACCACAATAAAAGCCCCGATACACAGACCTCTGTACCACAATAAAAGCCCCGATACACAGACCTCTTTACCACAATAAAAGCCCTGATACACAGACCTCTTTACCACAATAAAAGGCCCGATACACAGACCTCTTTACCACAATAAAAGGCCCAAAAGACTGACCCCTTATAAAATCCCCTCATACAACTTTACCATAGTAAAAGTTTAATGAAAGTAAAAATGAAGGCTTCTTTACTTACCATCTTGTCATAATTAACCATGTTTTTCTGAAATGTTTTGTTTCCCTCATAAATAAAGGTGACATCTGGAAAAGCAGAATGGAGAAAGTTATGCGTATGGTTTCATATGTGTGTGTGTGCGTGCGTGCGTGCACATTTACTTCTTTATTTACTTCTTACTTCTTTAAAATATAGATTTGCATGTAAGTTCCCAAAGAATACAGTAATTTAGTGGTAATTAATCGGTAGTCCTGCATTCAGTAATTCATTATGGACACAGTGACAGCACGGACATTGTGATGTTATTGAGACTCCAGACCTTTGAGCAGAAGGGGCATGAAGGGAATTTTTGGAGTTCTCATGTCCCATAGGGTGCGCCGGTAGCCATGGTGATTGAGGGAGGGATCCTGTGGGGGAGATGGGGGTCAGACACAGGACTCCTCCATCACTGAGTGGGGAGCCATAGACAGTCATTCTCTCCTGTGTAGCAGCACCACCTGCTGGCAGAATGTGGCAAGGGCACATAAACTCACCGTGAGCTCCTCTAGCTCAGAGAGCAGCTTCCTCAGCCGTCCAGAAATTCTCTGCAGGAAAAATACACATTTAAATACACACACCTATACACACACACTCACTCACACACACACACACACACACACACACACACCTATACACACACACTCACTCTCTCACGCACACACACACTCACATACAAACACACACACACTTATACACACACACACTCACACACACACACTCACATACAAACACACACACACTCACACACACACACAGGCACTCACACACACACACACCTATACACACACACTCACTCTCACACACACACTCACACACACTTACACATACACACACACTCACTCACACACACACACACACACACACACACCTATACACACACACTCACTCTCTCACGCACACACACACTCACATACAAACACACACACACTTATACACACACACACTCACACACACACACACACACACACACACTCACATACAAACACACACACACTCACACACACACACAGGCACTCACACACACACACACACACACACACTCACATACAAACACACACACACTCACACACACACACAGGCACTCACACACACACACACCTATACACACACACTCACTCTCACACACACACTCACACACACTTACACATACACACACACTCACTCTCACACACTCACTCTCACATACACACACACACACACACACACTTATACACACACACTCACTCACACACACACACACACACACACACACACACACACACACACACACACACACTCACACACACACTCACACACACACACACACACATACACACACACAGCTGTACTGTTTTTTACCTCCCATGTACGACTGAGGCGGCTGACGGGTGCAGAGGTGAGACCCACAGTGATGGCAAAACAGGAACTGAGATTACGCTGTTCCCTACAGCTGGGGGTAGGGCGAGAGAGGGCAGGAGAGGGAGGGAGAAATGGGGGTAGAGAAGGGGTGGGAGGGAAGGGGAAGGGGGGGGGGGGAGCATGGAAGGGAGAGAGAGAGAGGGAGAGAGGCATAGGCTAACAGTTAGCACTACTGTACCTCCCTGTCGCTCAGTGTCTCTTGCTGATTAGCAGTTAGCACCACTGTACCTCCCTGTCGCTCAGTGTCTCTTGCTGATTAGCAGTTAGCACTACTGTACCTCCCTGTCGCTCAGTGTCTCTTGCTGAGTGTCTCTTGCTGATTAGCAGTTAGCACCACTGTACCTCCCTGTCGCTCAGTGTCTCTTGCTGATTAGCAGTTAGCACTACTGTACCTCCCTGTCGCTCAGTGTCTCTTGCTGATTAGCAGTTAGCACCACTGTACCTCCCTGTCGCTCAGTGTCTCTTGCTGATTAGCAGTTAGCACTGCTGTACCTCCCTGTCGCTCAGTGTCTCTTGCTGATTAGCAGTTAGCACTACTGTACCTCCCTGTTGCTCAGTGTCTCTTGCTGATTAGCAGTTAGCAGTGAATGATGGCTTCTCACTCGGCAGCAATGTTGATGAACTGGCCGATCAGCTGACTGCGTTTGTGGCGTGAGGAGCACAGGAGTATTGCTGTCGCCACCCAGCGCTGCACATGGTCACTCCGCCTCAGCAGGGGCTCCAGCGCCCCCCTGTGGCCAGGCGCCACCTGGCGGCCCAGCAGGTAACACAGCGGCTCCTGCTACAGAGGGAACAGGATCAGAGTGTCACGTGACCAAAAAGCAGGGTCAGCGTGTCACATGACAAACAAGCAGGGTCAGAGTGTCACATGACCAAAGGACAGGACACATAAGAGGGAGCAGGATCAGTGTGTCACATGACCAATGATCATTAGAAGTCACTTTTGTGTATAGTTTGAGTTTTAGCTATCTTTAGGTATCTTGAGTGTATTGGCATGTGTATAGTTGCCATAGTATGACAGTATAGTTGTAGCGGTATCAGAGTATTATCAGATATCAGAACAGAGCTGCAGTAGAGTCAGAGTTACCTCGTGTATAGAGTTAAAGAGGGCAGAGCTGCAGTAGAGTCAGAGTTAAAGAGGGCAGAGCTGCAGTAGAGTCATAGAGTTAAAGAGGGCAGAGCTGCAGTAGAGTCAGAGTTACCTGCAGTGTATAGAGTTAAAGAGGGCAGAGCTGCAGTAGAGTCAGAGTTACCAGAGCTGCAGAGTCAGAGTTATAGAGTTAAAGAGGGCAGAGCTGCAGTAGAGTCAGAGTTACCAGAGCTGCAGTGAGTCAGAGTATAGAGTTAAAGAGGGCAGAGCTGCAGTAGAGTCAGAGTTACCTCGTGTATAGAGTTAAAGAGGGCAGAGCTGCAGTAGAGTCAGAGTTACCTCGTGTATAGAGTTAAAGAGGGCAGAGCTGCAGTAGAGTCAGAGTTACCTCGTGTATAGAGTTAAAGAGGGCAGAGCTGCAGTAGAGTCAGAGTTACTGCAGTGAGTAGAGTAGAGTTAAAGAGGGCAGAGCTGCAGTAGAGTCAGAGTTACCTCGTGTTATAGAGTTAAAGAGGGCAGAGCTGCAGTAGAGTCAGAGTTACCTCGTGTATAGAGTTAAAGAGGGCAGAGCTGCAGTAGAGTCAGAGTTACCTCGTGTATAGAGTTAAAGAGGGCAGAGCTGCAGTAGAGTCAGAGTTAAAGAGGGCCTGCGTGAGTCATAGAGAGTTAAAGAGGGCAGAGCTGCAGTAGAGTCAGAGTTACCTCGTGTATAGAGTTAAAGAGGGCAGAGCTGCAGTAGAGTCAGAGTTACCTCAGAGTTAAAGTATGGAGTTAAAGAGGCTCCAGTCGGTGCGGGTGATGGTAGTGGCAGCATCCCAGGCCCTCAGACCCAGGATCTGGAGCCCCCGCTGTCTGACTGCGCAGTCTGACTGCGATCTCTCACTGCGCAGTCTGAGTGCGCTCTCTGCTGCGCTGCCCTGGGGGTAGGAGATCCTTACTCACTTCCAGGAGTCTGGAGTCTGCTCACACAGGTGCAACAAATCTCACCTGCTCACTCAGGTGTAACTGCGCTTTCCTGCTCACACCGGTATAATTGTACTCACCTACTCACTCAGGTGTAACTGCTCTTCCCTGCTCACACCGGTATAATTGTGTTCACCTGCTCACTCAGGTGTAACTGCACTTACCTGCTCACACAGGTATGATTGTGCTCACCTGCTAACTCAGGTGTAACTGCACTTACCTGCTCACACAGGTATGATTGTGCTCACCTGCTAACTCAGGTGTAACTGCACTTACCTGCTCTCACCGGTATAATTGTGCTCACCTGCTCACTCAAGTGTAACTGCACTTTCTTGCTCTCATCGGTATAATTGTGCTCACCTGCTCACTCAGGTGTAACTGTGCTTACCTGTTTTGCTGTGATCGCTGGCTGGTCTCTCCTGCAGGCCAGCAGTCTGCCCCAAGGCTCTGACTCAGTCTGGTCCATGGGCTGCAGCACCCTGTTCTCTGCAAACATAGAGGGAGAGAGAGAGAGTAAGCTGTATGATCTAAAACATACATACAGATAGGCTCCAAAAAGCGTAGAAGAATTTGGCAAAGCTCTTAACTCACCTGAAATCACTAACCTGGCTAAAAACGTACTTAACACACAGTATGAATCAAACAAATCAGGCCTAAATCTGGCAGTTGAACATACTGAGGACATAAAGCAGCCAAAAACCCTGCAGCTGCACAAGAATTGTTAACCAATGCAAATTACATCATTAAATCAATGTATTTAAAAAACAAATGTGCAAAATGAACAATCAAAGAACAGAATTCTTCACTCAGGGTCATGGGGTAAGACAAGGTTGCAGCTTGACTCCAACATTATTTAACATTTACATTAATGAATTGGCTACAATGTTGGAACAACGTGCAGCTCCTGGATTTACTCTACATGACACAGAAATTACATTTTTATTATATGCAGATGACCTGGTTCTGCTGTCACCCACAGAACAAAGGCTACAGCAAAACCTGGCTATCTTAGAAAAATTCTGCCAGTCCTGGGCCCTGGCAGTAAACTTAAAAAAGACCAAAATAATGATATTCTAGAAAAAGGCCAGGTCTCTAAAAAAAAATACAGTTTCACCTTCTGCAGCACAGCATTAGAACATACCACAAATTACACATACCTTGGTCTGAAAATCAATGCATCGGGGAGCTTTAACTTAGCAGTGAATGCTCTAAAATACAAAGCCAAAAGCACATTCTATGCCATAAAAAGAAAATTTTACGATATTAAATTACCGATAAAAATATGATTAAAAATAATCGAGAGCATCCCTATGGGAGAGAGGTGTGGCTCCTCTTAGCCATCCAGACGATTTACACCAGGACAGAAAGCGTGTGGAAATCCTGCATGCTGAATTCTGAAAAGAACTCTCAGTCAGCTGGCCATGAAACTAACAAACCAGATAATAACTAACAATACTTGTAATAACATGTTTCAGACCAGCACTACTTCAATTAAAATCAGCCAATGAATAAATCAAATAAAAGATTCTTATTTGGAACTTTGGAAGAAAATGACAAAACTGCAAAACAAAGTTGCTACACTATGTTAAACAGAAATTATGAATTGGCAGAGTATCGCTCCACTGTCAGAGAAAGAAGAGACAGATCCTAACCAAATACAAAGCGATCACTGGCCATTGAAACAGGCAGACACAAGCAAACCTGGAGAGGATATATAAGAGAGGATGGCTGTGAAACACATCCTACACTGTACAAACTACTCAAAATTCACAAAGATTTATTCCAAAAATGTAAAAGATTTTGAAACACACCCTGTGGAGAGAATATCTCTATTATTATTAAGAGGAAGAGGGAGGGAGAGAGGGAGGGGGAGAGAGAGAGAGAGGGAGGGAGAGGGAGGGGGAGAGAGGGAGAGGGAGAGAGGGAGGGACCTGAGATGGGACCATTAGGAGCTGGCTAAGGGGGGGGTTAGGGTTACACACACACACATTAGAAGCTGGTTAAGCAGAGCAGGGGGAGTTAGGTGAACAACAGCCCCTCCTTCCCCCTCCTTGCTGTGGGACTCACCTCCCTGAGGACAGACGGTCACAAGCACCATGTCCGTCTCTGCCCACTCCATCTCACAGGCAACAATGTCCAGCAGCTCCTGTGCGGTCGCCCCCACCTGTATGTGCACGCTCAGGTGCACATCCTGAGTCACCTGCACTCCCTGCAACCCTGCTCAGCTCGACGAGCACACCAAACACACACACACACACACACACACACACACACACACACACACACACACACACACACACACACACACACACACACACACACACACACACACACACACACACAGGTACACAGACACACACACACAGGTACACAGACAGACAGACAGAAGATTAGCACGCTCCATTCTGTGCAAAATCACAGCTTGTCGTTGTTGTCATGGGAATGGAGTTACCTACCAATCAGCTTTCAGACACAATCACATCCTGCCCACCTTCAAACAAGCAGTAAACCAATCAGAGAGCAGTCTTTTCTACCTCCTGTGAAGTGGGAACCAATCAGTGAGAGAAAGCATGGAGATGGTGTGAAAGTTGAAGCATACCCATCTTCCTTTCTCTCTGCCTTCCTCGTTTCACGTCACTGCTCCCCCTCCGCTGAGTGATGGTGGATTTATTCTGAAAGAAAAATGAAGCAGCTTGAACAGTTTTCAGGTTGATCATATTTTCCCTCAGTCAGACACATGAACAGCTTAAACACACACACCAACCTTTCACATGCTGAAACTGAGGCACAGCAACGCTGTCATCCCACTCACACTTTACTGATTAACAACACTGACTCATTTCTACTCTGTAGCAAATTGGTCTTCATTTAATCTCTATTCAATTTATTTTATTTGTGTGGAAAAAATATATATGTGGAATTCATAAATTATATAGAGAGTATCATTCATAAAATTTGTGGTAAAGAACAATGATAATAAACAATATATCTACATAAGTAATGTGTAGTATCATAGCTAAATGAAAATGAACACATAGATATATACCCTCAAAATTCAAAAACACACATCTCGCTCTCTCTGGGGCAGTTACCTCCGTGTTTGGTGTGCACTCCTTCATGGCGCTGATGAGAGAGACAGGGAAAATGAGAATTTTCATCAGAAAGGCAGTGGTGCTAAACTCACCAGTCCCATAGCCTCTCCTGTCAGGCTCATAATTATGACATCATCAGAAAGGCAGTGGTGCTAAACTCACCAGTCCCATAGCCTCTCCTGTCAGGCTCATAATTATGACATCATCAGAAAGGCAGTGGTGCTAAACTCACCAGTCCCATAGCCTCTCCTGTCAGACTCATAATTATGACATCATCAGAAAGGCAGTGGTGCTAAACTCACCAGTCCCATAGCCTCTCTGTCAGGCTCATAATTATGACATCATCAGAAAGGCAGTGGTGCTAAACTCACCAGTCCCATAGCCTCTCCTGTCAGACTCATAATTATGACATCATCATAAAGGCAGTGGGGTGAAGTCATCAATCACATAGCCTCTCCTTTCAGGCTCGTAATTATGACATCATAACTATGATCCTGACTAACTACAGTCTCTATTGTAGGCAGAGTATTCTTTATTGCTAAACTAGTGGTCACTTATTCCATCTTACCAATCACACTGTCAAAGTAGGACACACATAAAGCAGCTACTCATAGCTGTAAAATTCTCTGGCAGTTCCTCTGTTGGCCACTGATATACATGCTCAGGTGAGGGCTGAAACGCACACTCAGGTATGTGAGGGCTGTGGTATGATTGCAAATGGCCTTTGCCGCACACTCTGCCAGAGACTGAGAGTCTTGAGTCTAAACTATTAGTCACCAGCCAGAAGACACTTCTGTGCTGTAATCAGGAGACAAAGGTTGAGGGTCAAAGGTTGAGAGTCAGACTGATGGTCCTGAGACGAGGAAGAGATGGTGCAGACAGGCACGGCACATTTGGCCAGTGTTTGAGTGTATAGTGACTGCACAGCTAGGCTTTGTGCTTCCCTAAGATCCATCAGACTGACAGGGGGATGGAAACAGAGTGAAGCTGTTTCACATCACTGCAGCTCCAGTTTTTAAAAACATCCCTCTCGTTCAGTTTTCACTGTCTGTGACTCCTCTGCTTCCTCCTGTGCTAGCCTCTCCCTCTTTCCCTTCTCTCCAGCATGTTGGAGTATGCAGGTGTAGGTGTGGGAGGGTTAGGGTTAGGGTTCGGGTTCGGGTTAACCCCTCTCTCCCTCTCTCCCTCTCTCTATGTAGTTGTAGGTGTGGGAGGACAGCAGTGACTCACGGAGTGTAATGCAGATGAAGGAGTTTCTGTAGATCCTTCATGTTTCTCTCCAGTGCTGGGAACTGACAGAGATCCTCCAGCACACAGTGGTACATGGTCTGTAGAAAAGAGTACAGTGCACAGGTGAGTAGTTCACCTGCACTCTCTGCGCAGGTGAGTAGTTTACCTGTCGTATTTGTAGTATCCCTGTAGTGGGTGCACAGGTGAGTAGTTTACCTGTCGTATTTGTAGTATCCCTGTAGTGGGTGCACAGGTGAGTAGTTTACCTGCAGTGTTTGTATAGGTGAGTAGTTTACCTGCACTCTCTGTGCAGGTGAGTAGTTTACCTGTGTGTGTTAGCTGTACCTGTATGCAGAGCTGGGCCTGCTGGTCACTGTGCAGCTGGGGCCTGTAGTGGGTGCACAGGTGAGCAGTTTACCTGTGTGTGTTAGCTGTACCTGTATGCAGAGCTGGGCCTGCCGGTCACTGTGCAGCTGGGGCCTGTAGTGGGTGCACAGGTGAGCAGTTTACCTGTGTGTGTTAGCTGTACCTGTATGCAGAGCTGGGCCTGCCGGTCACTGTGCAGCTGGGGCCTGTAGTGGGTGCACAGGTGAGTAGTTTACCTGTGTGTGTTAGCTGTACCTGTATGCAGAGCTGGGCCTGCCGGTCACTGTGCAGCTGGGGCCTGTAGTGGTGCACAGGTGAGTAGTTTACCTGTGTGTGTTAGCTGTACCTGTATGCAGAGCTGGGCCTGCCGGTCACTGTGCAGCTGGGGCCTGTAGTGGGTGCACAGGTGAGTAGTTTACCTGTGTGTGTTAGCTGTACCTGTATGCAGAGCTGGGCCTGCCGGTCACTGTGCAGCTGGGGCCTGTAGTGAGCGCTCCATTGCCTGAGGAGGTGCAGGGCTTTGCTTTTCCGGCTCAGAGCGTTGCAGTGTGCCTCCTTCCCTCCACAGCGCTTTATGCAGTACCTGAGAGCAGGAGGGTTAAAGAACTGCAACACCCAAACCCAAACCCCACCTCTCTCCAGCGCCCCAACACCCCCCACACACACACACACACACACACACACACACCTTAAACTCTACTGACAGTTAAAATACAAACACCCACACACAAAATAGCCTTAACCCGAACTTTACTGACAGCCACAACACAAACACCCACGCGCACACACACACACACACACAACCTAACCCTAAGCCTAACTCACATTAGGCTTACACATACACTGTACTCTCACTCTACACAGAGGATATTGTTGCAGGATGGCATGGCAGAGCTCTCCTGTGGTCATCAGCATAAGGTAGGTCAGGAGGAAGTCATCCAGCAGCAGCTCTGGAAAAGTTAAACAGCCATGATGACACTGCAGTGTGCTACACAGGCCATTTCAGTTACTCTGCAGTGTGCTACACAGGCCATTTCAGTTACACTGCAGTGTGCTACACAGGCCATTTCAGTTACTCTGCAGTGTGCTACACAGGCCATTTCAGTTACACTGCAGTGTGCTACACAGGCCATTTCAGTTACTCTGCAGAGTGCTACACAGGCCATTTCAGTTACACTGCAGTGTGCTACACAGGCCATTTCAGTTACACTGCAGTGTGCTACACAGGTCATTTCAGTTACTCTGCAGTGTGCTACACAGGCCATTTCAGTTACACTGCAGTGTGCTACACAGGTCATTTCAGTTACTCTGCAGTGTGCTACACAGGCCATTTCAGTTACTCTGCAGTGTGCTACACAGGCCATTTCAGTTACACTGCAGTGTGCTACACAGGTCATTTCAGTTACTCTGCAGTGTGCTACACAGGCCATTTCAGTTACACTGCAGAGTGCGACACAGGCCATTTCAGTTACACTGCAGAGTGCGACACAGGCCATTTCAGTTATATTACACACACACACACGCAAACACAATTATGCACATGCTGGCATAAATACATATATACATACACTTATGTATAAATATATATGTATATGTGTGTGTGTATGTATGTATATAGACACACGCACAAGCACAAATGCACACACACACAAATGTACCTGAGTCTCTGTGCAGGTGTGTTTGATCTCTGTCAGTCTCCAGTCTCAGCTGATTCAGCAGCTGCTGCAGGATTATGTGGGGTGCAGGAGCCGCAGAGCTGGAGTCTGAGTCTCTGTAAGAGATCTGCTCCATGGAGGAGGCTGAGAGCGAGCTGCTCCCATCTCCCTCCTCCTCCTCTTCATCCATGTAGCGGAAGAATGGGACATCAAATGTGGGCGTGGCCAGACCCTCCCCACTGCTGCTCCCATCTTCCTCTTCAACATCCACTTCTTCTTCATCTTCTTCTTCTACCAAAACAGCAACACGTTCCATAAGCAAATGGACTCTAAGACAGTGCCCTGTCCTCACACACATACACACACACACACACAAACTCACTCACACACACACACACACACACACATTCACACACACACACACAAACTCACACACACACGCACACACACAAACTCACTCACACACACACACACACACACACACACAGACACACTCACACACAAACTCACTCAATCACACACACACACATTCACACACACAAACTCACTCACACACACGCACACACACACATTCACACACATACTCACTCACTCACTCACTCAAACACACACACACACACACAAACTCACACACACATTCACACACAGACACACACACACACACAAACTCACTCAATCACACACACACACACACACACACACACACAAACTCACTCACACACACATTCACTCACTCAAACACATACACACAAACACACTAACACACACACAAACACTCACTCAAACACACACACACTCACTCACTCACTCAAACACACACACACACACACACACACAAACTCACTCACACACACACACTTCACTCACTCAATCACACACACACACACACACACACACACACACACACACACACACACACACACACACACACACACACACACACACACACACACACAAACGCACTCAAACACACACACACTCACTCACTCACTCAAACACACACACACACATACAAACTCACTCACACACACACACATTCACTCACTCAAACACACACACACACACATACACAAACACTCACTTGCTCAAACACACACACACACACACACACAGAATGCTTTGCAGAATAGCACTGTTGTTCCGATTCTGTGCTGGGTTGATGAATGACACTGGTTTCCAAACTCTCCAGCCGATGGCGATCTTGTCTATGACAGACTCCACAATATGCACTCAACTGCCCTCTGCCGGAAACCTGGTCACAGCAGAGCAGCCGCTCTTCCTTACTGCCCCCAGTGGTGCGAATGCCCCAGCATGGCAGTTCTGTACTCTGTGTTCTTCTGTACTTCAGTGACGCACAGGCTTCAGCCTCTCTTTCCAGCTGTTTGACTTGTTTCTCCCTCCTTTTCATATCAATCACCATAAAGGTTTCTCCCTGACCCTAACCCTTACCCTAACCCTCTCCCACACTGTTCCCTTCAGCGGCTTCTCCAGAGCATAATTCTCTCATTATTTTGCGTTTTTCTCTGTGGAAAATGTGCATCATTTCCGCACTCAGCCCTTCAGCCTTCATGATGAGCATCTTGATGACGAGTAACTGCTAATGTCACAGACCTTTGGGGTGATCAGTCACTCAGTTACTGTATTTGCTGTCATACATTACTAAACATATCCTCTGAACAAATGCATAATAAATTGATTAAACACAGATGTTGAAAGCACTTTGGTATAGGCTGGCCTTATTAATATGTAATAACATTGTTTAAACCCGCAGATTCACAGCCCGCACTACAGAGTAGCATTCATAAAGCACTCATCAATCAAGCTCCAAAAACAAGGGTATTATACTGCATAAATATTATACTATAAAAAATAAAATAATTCTGTCACAAACACACAACAAAGGAGTGATGCACACATGCTGACACATAAACAAACCCTGCGCACATAAATGTGAGACTGAAATACAATACAGCAGCTCATAAAATTGTATAATAAAAGAGCTAAAATAGGAGCAGATCAGACCACTGGGACCAAAAAAGCTGAGAGGATGCAGGTTCTTCTCCCGGCAGGGCATTGCGACTGTATTCAAAGCACTTCACCTGAGTTACCTCAGCAAAAATCCCTCCCGTATAGTTTATATAACATCATACCTGGATGAATGGACAGTGTATACAACATCACACCTGGATGAGTGGATAGTTTATATAACATCACACCTGTATGAATGGACAGTGTATACAACATCACACCTGGATGAGTGGATAGTTTATATAACATCACACCTGGATGAGTGGATAGTTTATATAACATCACACCTGGATGAGTGGATAGTTTATATAACATCACACCTGTATGAATGGACAGTGTATACAACATCACACCTGGATGAGTGGATAGTTTATATAACATCACACCTGTATGAATGGACAGTGTATACAACATCACACCTGGATGAGTGGATAGTTTATATAACATCACACCTGTATGAGTGGATAGTGTAGTGATAGACACACAGGATAAGATCACCTGCTGAACAGGTAAAATATTGTGTGATTTTTGAGAGAGAACTGCTTGGGTCTCCCTTTGGCCCTCCCCAGGTAAACAGTGTCAGATCACAATACTGTGAGACATGTTCTATTCACATATGGCTGAAGACGCATCCCTTACAACATTCAAACCACCAAATCTGTTAGCCTTGCGCACAATATGATTATTAGGATATTCCACAGCAATATCCTAATTTCTAAAGAAAAGAAAATCCAGAAAAAGTTATGTGACACTATAATACTGTTATTGAGTAAACCACCTGATTACTTCACTAAGACTCTTTTGCTCATGTCATTTGCACTTGGCCCATCTGGATTCCCCCCCCCCCACCACCACCACCATGGCAGGTCCACATACCTGTCTGGAACTAAGCAATGCAGGAATAACATTTAAGGCAAGACTGCTGTCCCAGGAGAGTGAGATTTAAGGCAAGACTGCTGTCCCAGGAGAGTGAGATTTAAGGCCAGACTGCTGTCCCAGGAGAGTGAGATTTAAGGCAAGACTGCTGTCCCAGGAGAGTGAGATTTAAGGCAAGACTGCTGTCCCAGGAGAGTGAGATTTAAGGCAAGACTGCTGTCCCAGGAGAGTGAGATTTAAGGCACGACTGCTGTCCCAGGAGAGTGAGATTTAAGGCACGACTGCTGTACCAGGAGAGTGAGATTGTGAAAAGACTCTTCAGATTGAGAAAGACTGAGTTAGAGCGCAGAATGCAAATCTGGGCCCAAAAAACATGCAAACTCAACCAGCTCCCAGTACAAAATATGTGTAAATATATACATATATGAATAGATATATATACATATATATGGAAATATGATTTAAATGTTTACAGCTATGTTTGAGCGGGTCTAGTGCAGGGTGGCAGTGCTCTCACTGCTCCCTTTGCTGTGGCCCAGCCCTGAGCTCAGAGACAGGCAGCGCTGTCGGCCCCGCGCACGGGGGGCATTACCTAACATTTGGGAGAGTCCCACATTTCATGGTTATGCTTATGAAATTACCCATTTTACTGCATGTACTTGTGGTTGAAACTCTTTTTCCCTCTGAATTTAACCCCCGCTCTGCCCCTGCTTCCCTCCCTCCAGCACATGTATGACAGGCAGTGTATCAGGGCGGCCGAGAGGGTTATCGGGGACCCCAGACCCCAAACCACAAACTGTTCCAGCTACTACTGTCTGGCAAATGATACCGTAGCTACAAATCAAGAACCACTGGACTCAAAGACAGTTTTTCCCCCCAGGCCACCAGACTCCCCAGCAGGAAATAATGACAGCCCTACGGCTGAACCTTAATGAACATTCAAATCAGTTACTGCACTTTGCATCTATGTATCACTGCTCTGTTATTACTGTACATTTTATATATACTATTTTTGTATATTCCTTCTCTCTTAACTTTCTCTTATTCTTACTAAGAGTATTATTTATTATTCTTATATATTTTTTAATTTCTTACAATGTGTGCTTTTGTATTGACAGTCGTGGAACCTGCAATAAGTTACTCCTGTCAAATACTGTCAAAAGCGTAATGATGTGGCACCCTGCTGGGACAATGGTGATGTGCAAAGTGCTACACAGGAGAGGATGCACTATAATATTATATAAATAAATAAATAAATATATATATATGTGTGTGTGTGTGTGTGTGTAATATAAAATATTAAATGTATATAAATGAGTTTGCTCAGCACCCACCCACACAACTCTCACAGTGGAAAGTAGTTTTGTTATTTATAACAGTAATTATGAGAACGGATCCGTAATTGAACCCTTTCACTGCCGTGCCAGTAACACTCCTCCTCTTTGTGGGGGTGACTCATCACTCTGCTTTTTTACAGTATGTTCCTGTGTCGTACTGCTTACACTTAACACCTTTCCTACAGCAACACCTCCCCCAGGAGCATAAACCCGACTCCCTTTCCTTTCCGAAACCGGCCCTTTCTCAACCGCATCGGGTAGAGAGCGGGACGCCAGATCTGCTGGTCACACGTGGTTAAACGGCTTTGATGTTATTTCTGCCACCGGGCAGATTTTGGAAGACCGTGTGCGATCCGTCAGCAGGATGTGGCGCGTTTGGCATGTCGTGGAGAGTCTGTCGCCTCGTGCATCAGAAGACTTTGCTTTTCTTACCGGAAAAAAACAGGTCCTGCTCAACGGAGCGCGCATGCTTAGGTCAGCGCGCCACACAATTTAAGAAGGGTTTTACTAATATGAAAATAAGTTATTCCCGCCGCCTGTCCCTTCATCCCCAAAACCCCGTTCTCATTTGAATGTTTAATAATAATACACTCGCTGAGTTTTTTTTTCTTTCTAAAAAATGTCCACAGAATGGGGAAACCCAAGGCAATAAGCTTAGTCAGCAAGCTCCATATGAACAGCGCGCCCGTCCCTAGTTCGCTCCTGAGACTGCGTGAAAACCATGTATTATTTACTGTCATCTGAGATGAAAAGTTCAACATCCTTTAAAACATGAAATCTCAGTAAAATTGCCTTCACTGCTGTCAAACATTTTAAAAATGTATTCAGTTTCTGGTTAAAAGGAAGTAAACAAAATAGCAGTTTAACACATCTGTTCTGTCACCCCACAAATTTATAAAAATCAAATTTATGAAACAAATAGTAGTATTTGACTGAAATTCTTCTTAATATGGTACTGCCAGCTCAGCATTGACATGTGTCTCTGCTCCAGAAGGATGAGAACTGACCGGAGTACAGTCTTGGTTTGCAGACACAGCTGTGCTGTTTCCTATTTCAGGGCTGTTTTCATCTGTGATAGCAGATCCCAGATCTGTGATAGCACAATTAAACCGCTGATTTCTGAGCCTCTTCTGCCTGCAATCTGCCTGCATTAGCTGCGCAGGAAACTGAGCTGCGCAGTCATAATGCAGTCACCCAGCTCACCTGCACTGTCACAATGGAGTTACTCAACTGCACAGCTCAGCTAAGGGACTGAGGAGTGACTGCGCAGCTCAGCTGGAGAACTGCAGAGTAACTGCGCAGCTCAGCTGGAGAACTGCAGAGTAACTGCGCAGCTCAGCTGCAGGACTTTAAATGAGGTTTGTGGTGATCAGTCCATGACAGCAAAGGCTTGTGAAGGTTTTGGGTATTTTTACTAAGCAAGCCTATGGTATCAGTGTTCAGTATTTGGTTAAAGACTATGGCAGCACAGTGTTCAGTATTTGGTTAAAGACTATGGCAGCAGTGTTCAGTATTTGGTTAAAGACTATTCCATTAACACAGACACATGACTCATGGTTTCACACTGATAGATTTGTGCTGAAATGCTCCACTTGCATTGCACAGGATGCTGACGCTACATTCTGACGTCAAAACATCACACGGGAGTAGGATGATGACCATGGCGACTTCTGTATCGTTCGCCCCATCTCTCCGGTAGCTACATTCCCTGGAAAGCAGTGTTGCGAAGGCGAGAGGGCTGGGCACTGCTTCTGTTTCTTTTTCTCAGAATGAAGAGGCAGTTCAGTAGAAAGATGACATGCACTTCTCTTTTTTTCTGCTTATACCTCTGCCAGCCATGCAACAATACTTTGGAAAAGCTGTAAAAAAAGGGCAAAATGTGCTACTCTTCCTCCCACTCCCATGGGTCAGAAGCCATGGCTATCTCAACAGCATATTTATCAGATATGCGCCACTGAGCCCAACCAGCCTCTGCTCTCTGTGCACAGTCTTTCTGTCCTCAGTTATCATTGTTGTTGTCATGCAGTGTATAAGTCATAAGCAAGTGGACCTTAATGAAATATCACGTGTGTAACTGAAGGAGCAGAAGTCTAGGCCCTGATCTGCTGTTGCCTCAAAATGTCTGGATGCATAAGGCTCTGGGCCAGCTACTCAGTGCCAACATGTGATGTAAGGCAACCCTTTCAAAAAGCAACTTAAAGTATAATTACCTGTGACTACATGTATCTCAATTTGCTTAAAGTTTCCTACTGAAAAATGAAGTGAAAGTGCACATTCAGTCCACCAAGAAGGATTAGGCAAGAAAGTGAACTTACACAGACATTTTGGAAGTCATGATCAAGATAGAGGTCTTCTTTCCTTTAACTTTATAGAAATGAAGTCAGCACCAATACTGTACATGCAGTGTTTTAATCGTTTCTTCTCCTATATGAAATACAGCTCACTACACCTGCAAGTTGAATGGGTTATAAGTATAGTAACCATGAGGAGGTGGTCTTCTCCAAAACAAGATTTACTTTCTTCAGAATAAAATGTGTTCATTGCTTCCTCTTCCAGGGTTTATATGAATCCTACATAGATTAAATGTGCCCAAATAAAAATGATTTGTCACTGACCATTATGTTCATCAGAGAGGGATTTTAGACCAAAGAGGCTGTGCCTACAGAGAGGCTGTCATGATGATTAGTGTTCTGTAAGGGCCTCAGAGTATTCTTACTAATGTGTGTGACTCTTGGAACATGCTTGTGTTTGCATGCAGATCATGAATTTGCCACCTTCGAACCACTGATTTGTCAGTATTAGATAAAAGATTTTTAAAAAGACTGATAAAGCGATTAGTAAAGAAACACCTTCTGCTGTTTAAATTTAAATGAACTCTTACACAGGAAAACCCTAACCCTAACCCTAACCCTAACCCTTCCCTAACCCTAACCCTAACCCCCTGACCCTAACCCTAACCCTAACCCCACTCAACAATTAATGCAACTGGAAACTGAACCTGCATAATATGACCTCTGTTATAAGTGACTATGCACTGAAACATAAATATACATAATAATGATAAAACATATTCTGGTTCCCAAAAAACCTTGTTTATACTGAAATAAAACTATTTGAGCTTTATTGTTGTCACCAAGAACTAATTACACAATACGCATCCTAGGTTTGTGTAAATTATTATACTAAAATCAGCTTGTCATATTGCATGTTCGTGTAAATTATTATACTAAAATCAGCTTGTCATATAACATTTTTGTGTAAATTATTATACTAAAATCAGCTTGTCATATTGCATGTTTGTGTAAATTATTATACTAAAATCAGCTTGTCATATTGCATGTTTGTGTAAGTTATTATACTAAAATCAGCTTGTCATATTGCATGTTTGTGTAAATTATTATACTAAAATCAGCTTGTCATATTGCATGTTTGTGTAAATTATTATACTAAAATCAGCTTGTCATATTGCATGTTTGTGTAAATTATCATACTAAAATCAGCTTGTCATATTGCATGTTTGTGTAAATTATTATACTAAAATCAGCTTGTCATATTGCATGTTTGTGTAAATTATCATACTAAAATCAGCTTGTCATATTGCATGTTTGTGTAAATTATTATACTAAAATCAGCTTGTCATATTGCATGTTTGTGTAAATTATTATACTAAAATCAGCTTGTCATATTGCATGTTTGTGTAAATTATCATACTAAAATCATCTTGTCATATTGCATGTTTGTGTAAATTATTATACTAAAATCAGCTTGTCATATTGCATGTTTGTGTAAATTATTATACTAAAATCAGCTTGTCATATTGCATGTTTGTGTAAATAATCATACTAAAATCAGCTTGTCATATTGCATGTTTGCAAACGGTTTTCTGCACCCAAGAGGTGTGAGCTCATTGAGCAGAGAGGTGTACAGTTTGATAATATAGCAAACTCTGACAGATATAATCAAATTAATAACATAATAAGTTAGAGAATTTCATCATATTGCCTTACACCTTAAAATTTAATCCCACAACTGGCAGGGAACTGACAGATGAATCATTGATTTCATAAAGTCCCCAAAAACACTTTGAGACAGAGGACATTGCAGAACTCAACACCATCACTACAATAAAGGGCCAAAAAAAATAAAGGCATGTCTGAAAATTTTGGTTCTATCTTGAGTTTGGATATTCCAAAAGAAGGCAAACAGGAACATTGCTGTGATTTCACCATGCACGTCAAAATAAGACCTAAAACTTCTGGGGAAATACAATTCCTGCTCATGTCCATTATTTCAACAGTTGAATTCTGGGCAAATGGTGCAGTTTTGCCCTACACATTGCTACATAACTTAAACCCTAAAACACTCACCAATTGCAAACAAAAATAAATAAGTAAATAAATAAATGTTGAAGGAGGAAAACTTCACAAAGCCAGCCCCCAATTGTCACCCCCCTCCCACAGCCGCAGATCATATCTGTTTATAGAGGTGAAAGACGTTCCAGAACTTTCAGCTTCATAGGCCTAACCATTTGCTTATATTATATTTATTCATACAAGCACTCACCTGGGCATACACTTCACACTTATGTGGAGTCTTCCCAGCACCGGTATCTCTAAAAATACTGATGAATAGATTAAGGCTGTGAGTAAAACTGAACAGGGCATTTTTCACACCTTTAACTGCAAAATAAGATAACAGTGTAAAAAGTCATCCTGGCCACTCGGGGCATTTTTTCCTGTTTGGAGTCGGGTGTCACATTTAAAAAGTCAACAATGTATATATAAATAAAATGTCCAAATGTGGGTCTTGCTGGAGGTAACTGTGTTTAAGTATGTCATACCACCATATAGCCTAAATAAAAGAAATTAACACTAATACAAAGTAAGTCCAATGTACAGTTAATAAATGCCCAATGAATATTTAATGTAAGACCAATGTACAGTTCAAAACGTTGATTATTGGAAGAAAAAAAAACAGTATGTGTTCATGTACCCCTCTAAAGTTGTATGAATCTATGTGAATACATTTTACAATTAACAAATTGAAACCCTGTAGTAACCTAATACATTTATACAATGCAAACTATATTAAAAAAATTGTGGAAGTTTAAACGGGGTGGGGGGGAATCCCTCAGTTTTGGGGAGTATAAATGCAAGAGAACATCCCTCCTAAAACAGCTTCCCAATAAGCTGAGCATTGCAACCGGAGACTACGCAAATGCCTTCTACGCAACGTGAGTGTAAACGTCAGCGCGCCCCGTGCTGTGGTCCAGGCTCTGTGCACTCGGCGACGCTTAGCGGATCTTAACGGTTTCTTCTCCGTTCCCACAGGGCTCGGCGCTCTCTGCGTGCTGCTCCTGCTGTCAGTCTGCGCGACACACGTGACTGGGGCACCTTGTTCTAGCGCCGGCGGGGAAACCTTAGAAATATCGGGAGATGAGGTGCCAGAGGCACCCAGAGTTTCTCCAACTACAAAATGGGAGCCTCTGACCAACATGCTGATATGCGAGGTGACCAGACTACGCGACCAGCAGGTACAGTAAAAACACTCTGACCTCTTACTCTGCGATGGCATATTTTATCGAAAATTAGCTTTTTTGGTACTGTTTCTCACATAAGTGCTTTGCAAATAGATAATCATTTGTGTACAAGTGTGTCTTAGTATTTAATCTAAAATGAAACTAACAAAAGGATGTGGTGATAAATGCTCTCGTGCTTACATTACCGGTCACGCGTCTAATGCAGCACACTGTACATTCTCAGTTTGTTGAAGATTTTGGGGAATCTGTAAGCAACATGACGAATTACAAGGACAATACACTAGAGCTGCCTTACATCGGAGAGCGGGACTGCTCTTCCTCAAACTTCAGCAAAGTAAGTACTCCAAATTCTGTCTTTGCGTTACCATCATCTCTTTATTGCTACACTATTGTGCTTATTACTGTACGCGAAGGATATACAGAATACATACAAGGACATAAGATTAACTTGGAGACTGCACAGACCTGCAGCGTGGGCCTCGTCTCCTTTTCTTTGAGTGACTTTTAACGCTGTCACCCTTGCGGCTGAGCAGGATAACTGTTTAACGCTGACACTCTTGCGGCTGAGCAGGATAACTGTTTAACGCTGACACTCTTGCGGCTGAGCAGGATAACTGTTTAACGCTGACACTCTTGCGGCTGAGCAGGATAACTGCTTGCAGAGGATCTCCAGGGGACTCCAGGAGCATGCGGTGTACTTGCAGTTCGTGGAGAGGGAATTCCCTAAATCAGGCAAAGTTCCCGACATTAAATTCCGGACGAAGATTCTGGCTGATTACGTCATGGAAGTGGTAAGATTTTTAAAAAATAATAGTTTTACCATTTGTGGTGTGATTTTTTTTTATCATTTAAAAGTTTCCTTGTTAAACGAAGGTTCGGAGGTGTAACGGAAAGTGTGCATCTCATCTTTGCTGTCACTCAGCTGAGACGCACCCACACGAGAACGCTCGTGCAAACACGTCCTGACGAAAAGAACCATCTGCAAGTCACCATAGATGCCGTCTCCAAGTGTCTTAACAAACAAGGGGGCTTGGTTGCGTGATAAGTTAGATAGTTTAACTCCACTGATTTGATAAGATCAAAGTCACATTTTATGATAGTCATAAATTTGATTCACTACTATTTTTTACACTGGGGTTTTTTTACATTCCTTCAGTGAATAAGTCCTCTGAAGGCGTTATTTGCATATCAGGCAACCCAACTTTCTGGCAGCCTTGATCAGCATCGGTTAGATTAACAGTGGGAAATTATATTATTGTGTACATACGATTGTTATGGCACCGTGAACGATGGTGGTGCAGCTTGTTTGAATGTTCACGTCCTCTTCCTCAGATGAAGAACCCCAAACGTGTGCAGGAGCTGGACTCCAACACACGCGAGCAGCTGCTGGGGTCTCTGCCTTCGTCCAGCGCGTGGGCGAGGAAGATGACGGTGCATGTGCTCCTGCGCGACTTTCGCACCTTCCTGATCCAGACGTTCCGAGCGCTGCGTCACATCGAGCTGCGTTCTTGGAAGAGACCCACCATGAAGAGGATCCACAAGCTGGAGACTTCATCCATCAGACCAGTGGTCATTAATCCGCAGTGACCAACAATATTGTTCTATGTTATGAACTTAGGTATTGCTTTAAGGCAAAATTTTCAGAAATGATTTTGTATTTAATATTTATAGAAGGGGCATTTTTAAAATTTTGAAATACAAAGTGACTTTATATTTTATAACATTAAGTTAATTCAGTTTTTAATTGACTTTGTACCAATGTTAGATGAGTATTTGAATGTAAATAAGTCTGTTGACCTAAATAAGAAAACACAAAACAGCACATTGTATTGGTGCAATATAGTTTTCTATTGCATATGGAAATTCGGTTTTCATGAAGATTTGGTTTTGATGTTTACTCTGTATGATATTTATGACTTTACAACTGGTTTTTCCTCATGATTCATGTTTGTTACTTATTTAAAGACAATGTGATTACAACTATTTATTTATTTATGGAAGTGCATTGTTAAAGTATGACAAATTATTCTGATTTATAAAATATTTCTGGAAATGATAAATAAAGGAACTGAAGAGCATCAAAAGGAAACTATCATCACTGCTTCTTCAGCTCAGCTCAGCTCAGAGGGGCATGTGTTTGTGTTATATTCTTTTATTATTAGCATAAATGTATTTTACACATTTTTGACTACACATAAACTGCTTAAAGTTTATCACTCAGCTTTGGCCTAGTCACATCACATGCCAACATGCTACACCGATCACAGTGCACATTCAGCAGGAAGGCAAGCACGTTCCTTTCCTTTAGCCAGAGCACAGACCGTCACACTGAGACACCGAACACAACAAAACTACTGACACAAACCAGGGGCTTGGGTGGTCCGTTAACAACAAACATGGATCCGCATATTAAAATGGAGACGGGGACAGGTGGTGACTGGGGTGCGTTTCTGAGTGTGTGTCTGCCGGTCCCATGCTGGATGCTTGGACTGCAGTACCTCATCCCCACAGCAAACTGAAAAACAAATAAAGATGGTTGGGTAAGATAAGGCTTAATGCTGAACACAACACAAAGCTCTGTCTGTTTCCTGCCAATAAAGCATGAAAGTGTAAAGCATAAACTATGCAGGAAAGTGATGTATAAAACAAGTATTTACTTGCTTTTTCTAACATTCACACAAACGGTTATTAAATTGCCAGTAATAAGCTGCTGTAACACTGAGCTTGTAACTAACTACAGGTTTATTTACTTGGTCATATGCACAGTATGAATGGGTTAAACCAATAGGACCCCAACCAACAGAGAACGTAGATGCAAGGACATTTTATTTAGCTATTACTATGTATGAGCTGTGATTGGCTTACAGTTGACTTGGTGTAAGAGCTTTGATTGGCTCACAATGGGACTGGGTGTTTGAGTCCCAGCTGTGAGTCCTGTGACTGGGTGTGTGAGTCCCAGTTTTGAGTCCTGTGACTGGGTGTGTGAGTCCCAGCTGTGACTCCTGTGACTGGGTGTCTGAGTCCCAGCTGTGAGTCCTGTGACTGGGAGTTTGAGTCCCAGCTGTGAGTCCTGTGACTGGGTGTGTGAGTCCCAGTTGTGAGTCCTGTGACTGGGTGTTTGAGTCCCAGCTGTGAGTCCTGTGACTGGCCACTGGCTGGAGGCAGCACAGCTCAGCCTTGCAGGGGAGAGATGGGGGTTAAGCTGGACAGAGCCATCAGTCTCACCACTCTCCTGGGGAACTGGGGTCACTGACATGAAGCTGATATGTTCAGTTCAGTTAAGAAACAGTGAGGCAGAACATTTAAAAATTACAGAAATAAAAATGACATGCAGTGAAGTTATGCTGTTACCTGAGGCGTTATACTGAGGGAAAAGCAGTGGTGTTTGTGTGTCTGTAACATGCAGAATGTGATGGTGTGGATACAGAAAAAGCAGGTGTGTGCAGCGCAGGTGTGTGCAGCGCAGGTGTGTGTAGCGCAGGTGTGTGCAGCGCAGGTGTGTGCAGCGCAGGTGTGTGCAGCACTGATGCCATACCTGAGGATGGTGGGCTCAGGCATGCCGGGATCTGCCCCTCGTTTGAACCCTGCAACCAACAAAAACAAATGCAGAAATTACACAAAACCAGCCATGCACAAACACTAAGCAACACACTGCACATAACCAGCCAATCAGCATTCAGCACATACTCATAACCAGCCAATCAGCATACACATATAACCAGCCAGTTGAAAGCTGGAATTAAAATAAGGGACAGGGAACTCTCGGAAAAAGGGAAGTTTACAGATGCACACAGACGGACAGCAGTCCTGAGACAAACATTAGTTGTGGGGAACTTCCTAAACCAAATATATATTTGACATATTTATATGTGTGGCCCAGGTCTGGGGCTGTGGAGATGTGACCAGTGCGTTTGCTGTGAGGTCCTCCTCTGTGATGCCCCAGCTCTGCACCTCACACGCAAACTTTCCACTGCGGCAGCAGTCTTACGGGAAAGCTGTGACGAGTGAAAGTATGGCCAGTGATCTCACACCCAGGGGAGCCTACCAGATCCGCCTCGTTACTCACACTTTCACTCACTGCATTATGCAATTATTACAGTACATTCTGTGCCAGAGAAATTAGGAAATCACTACTGTATACTACTGGATAGCACACTAAAGATTTCCAAACTTCTCATTTTTCATTTTGAAAAGCATAAATATGAACAATGATGTACAACATCCCTATGCAGTTAAAACATCATAATATGGTGGTGACTGGCCTACCTTTCTCTTACTATTCTGTGATTGGCCTACCTTTCTCTTACTATTCTGTGATTGGCCAGCCTTTCACATACAGCTCTGTGATTGGCCAGCCTTTCACATACAGCTCTGTGGCTGCAACTGGCTGCCTGCCCCCTAAAGGACACTAATGGGTAGTGCAACTTCAGGGTTCTTTCAAGGCATTTCCTAAACAGACACGCTTTCCAACCAGAGGGCCCCCAGCCCCGGCCATCCCCCCCAGCTGTGGACACCCCCACTACCCACAAAAAGGCAGGAGGCCAGAGGAGAGGGCACACGAAGCCAAAGGAAGCCAAATCTACGTCACAGTGACACAGCAAAGAGGAAGCTGGGGTGACGCAACCCTTCTGACTATTAGCGCCGAAAAGTTCGTCCTCCCTAATCCGAAGCACTTGCCAGCCCTCCCACGGCCGGGTCTGGCGGCAGTAGAGCCCACTGTAACACACTGGGGCGGCAGTAGAGCACACTGTAACACACTGGGGCGGCAGTAGAGCCCACTGTAACACACTGGGGCGGCAGTAGAGCCCACTATAACACACTGGGGCGGCAGTAGAGCACACTATAACACACTGGGGCGGCAGTAGAGCACACTGTAACACACTGGGGCGGCAGTAGAGCCCACTATAACACACTGGGGCGGCAGTAGAGCACACTGTAACACACTGGGGCGGCAGTAGAGCCCACTATAACACACTGGGGCGGCAGTAGAGCCCACTGTAACACACTGGGGCGGCAGTAGAGCACACTGTAACACACGGGGGCGGCAGTAGAGCACACTATAACACACTGGGGCGGCAGTAGAGCCCACTATAACACACTGGGGCGGCAGTAGAGCACACTATAACACACTGGGGCGGCAGTAGAGCACACTGTAACACACTGGGGCGGCAGTAGAGCACACTGTAACACACTGGGGCGGCAGTAGAGCACACTGTAACACACTGGGGCGGCAGTAGAGCCCACTATAACACACTGGGGCGGCAGTAGAGCCCACTGTAACACACTGGGGCGGCAGTAGAGCACACTGTAACACACTGGGGCGGCAGTAGAGCCCACTATAACACACTGGGGCGGCAGTAGAGCCCACTATAACACACTGGGGCGGCAGTAGAGCACACTATAACACACTGGGGCGGCAGTAGAGCACACTGTAACACACTGGGGCGGCAGTAGAGCACACTGTAACACACTGGGGCGGCAGTAGAGCACACTATAACACACTGGGGCGGCAGTAGAGCACACTGTAACACACTGGGGCGGCAGTAGAGCCCACTATAACACACTGGGGCAGCAGTAGAGCCCACTATAACACACTGGGGCAGCAGTAGAGCCCACTGTAACACACTGGGGCGGCAGTAGAGCACACTGTAACACACTGGGGCAGCAGTAGAGCACACTATAACACACTGGGGCGGCAGTAGAGCACACTATAACACACTGGGGCGGCAGTAGAGCCCACTATAACACACTGGGGCGGCAGTAGAGCCCACTATAACACACTGGGGCGGCAGTAGAGCACACTGTAACACACTGGGGCGGCAGTAGAGCACACTGTAACACACTGGGGCGGCAGTAGAGCACACTGTAACACACTGGGGCGGCAGTAGAGCCCACTGTAACACACTGGGGCGGCAGTAGAGCACACTGTAACACACTGGGGCGGCAGTAGAGCACACTGTAACACACTGGGGCGGCAGTAGAGCACACTATAACACACTGGGGCGGCAGTAGAGCACACTGTAACACACTGGGGCGGCAGTAGAGCCCACTATAACACACTGGGGCGGCAGTAGAGCACACTGTAACACACTGGGGCGGCAGTAGAGCACACTGTAACACACTGGGGCGGCAGTAGAGCACACTGTAACACACTGGGGCGGCAGTAGAGCCCACTGTAACACACTGGGGCGGCAGTAGAGCCCACTATAACACACTGGGGCGGCAGTAGAGCCCACTATAACACACTGGGGCGGCAGTAGAGCACACTGTAACACACTGGGGCGGCAGTAGAGCCCACTATAACACACTGGGGCGGCAGTAGAGCCCACTATAACACACTGGGGCGGCAGTAGAGCACACTATAACACACTGGGGCGGCAGTAGAGCCCACTGTAACACACTGGGGCGGCAGTAGAGCACACTGTAACACACTGGGGCGGCAGTAGAGCACACTGTAACACACTGGGGCGGCAGTAGAGCACACTGTAACACACTGGGGCGGCAGTAGAGCACACTGTAACACACTGGGGCGGCAGGTTCTCTGAACTGCAATTACTGATCTCATTTAATATTCAGTACCATAAAGTGCGATCTCAACATGTGACATCATTATTATTAATGTATAATAAAAATAAAAAAATAACAGCAGCAGTATCGGTGTTTGCTGTTGTAGTAGCAGAAGTGGCAGCAGAAGTATCGGTTTTAGTGTGGAAATGTACTTGCTGACAGAGTCTCCCAGGCTGCAGGATGCTGCCGGTCCCAACTTCCCTCTCAGACATTATTAGAAATGGCACCACATCCTGCCAAGAGCCTTTAGCATGAGCACAGAGTTTCCACACACACACACACACACTCACACACACACACACACACACGCACGCACGCACGCACGCACTCACTCACTCACTCACTCACACACTCTTTCACACACACGCACACACATACACATACACACACGCGCACGCGCACACTCACACTCACACAGATATCACTCACTCACACACACACACACTCACACGCACACACACACACACTCACACACATACACAGATATCACTCACTCACACTCACACACACACACACACACTCACACACACACACACACACACATACACATACACACACACACACACACACACACACTCACACCCCCCACACACGCACACACCCCCACCCACACACTCACACTCAGTGCAACTCACACACACACTCTGACACGCACAAACACTCACTCACTCACTCACTCACTCTCACACACACACACACACACTCACACACACTCAGTGCAACTCACGCGCACACACACACACACAAACACTCACACACACATACTCGCACAACATTTACACACAGCACACGCAGCACAAGCTGCACACGTACACACACTCACTCACTCACTTCCACACACACACACGCATACACACACAACCTAACTACACAAAACACACACCGCTAACTACAGACACACACACACAGACACACACACGCACACAGCCAAACAACACCCAAAGCCAGCCAGCCAGATTTTCACTCTCACACACATGCAGCTAAACTACTCACATACACAAACCTTAACTTAACATACACACCTCAAAAGTACACAAATACACAAATACACACACACACACACACACACAGAAACTCCACACCCCCTAAAACTACACATATGCACCTGTACACAATTCCTATAGTTCTCCTGTACACCTACACAATAGTGCTGTGTTAAAAACTAAAACTTTGAATTATGCAGAATATTTAAAATGTCTTTGTAACGGCGAACCCTGCTCTTACACTGACAACAATCATGACATCATTCACTTTGCATCACTTTGGGTGTTCCTCTAATAGGATATGTTTAGCAATGACAATGGGATTTTCTGAGCAAACAGAAAGCACCCTCCAAGTTCTCTATGCAACTTTGAGTTTTTCTCATGTAATATCCAGATTACTATAAAGTTTAGGGAACTGGACTACCAACTAAATGGCTTCTGGTTCAAATCCCTGGTGGGGACTGCTGTAGCTCTCTTGAACCGGGTGTTTATCTAGGGTTGCCACCCGTCCCATAAAATACGGAATCGTCCTGTAATTGACAGTGACATGTTGCGATTTGTTCTGTATTTTCATAAATGTTCAGTACACATGTCTGTCACACACATCGACACAACACCTAACAATAATGAACAAAATAAAACACAGGAAATAGTAAGGCCAGCAAAACTGTCGTGACGGGATCTACGCAGAACAACCCCCCCGCTAATGACATCTTCACTACAGCAACACCACCCCCCCCACCCCTTAGGGTTTCCACCCGTCCCGTAAAATACGGAATCGTCCTGTAATTGACAATTAAATGTTGCTGTGGTGGGTGTCCCTTGTTTTCAATTTTCAAAGGTGGCAACCCTATGCTTATCGTGACCTACTTCAGTAAGATATCCGGCTGTTTAAATAAAACATCACTTGTTTGTTTCACGTTTATCGTTGTGCATTATGTATTTACTACACGGACAGAATAAATCAAAAGCAAAACACACCAGAAATGTGTCCTGTTAGCCCCTGTTCAGCGTATTAACTACTCTGTGACGTAATAAGATAGGGACCGGTTACTAATTCGCAAGATAACTTTAACTAGATACATCAACCACCGAGCATCGTTGTTAACCAGCGATGTGTGGTCGTTACTCAAGGACATTATTGATCCAGTTACACACAACAGGTGCACCACAGATATGATGATTAAAATGATGATGAGCCAATGTTAGCTAGACTCGGGTAAACCAGCTGAGGATAGCTCACATGCTTGAAACGGAACAAGACAAGGGTAACCACATAGTACTGACCTAAATAAAGAACTGTGGGAATAAAACCCCATCGAATAACGAACTGTCCACACTGGAATACTTGCTGTAGCCGTTGCTTTGTCTCTTTGCTGATCTTTGCCATTTTAGCAAACGCGTAACCCGTGCAGCGTCTTCCTGAAGGACGTAAGGAGGTAGCAGGAAACGTGGCCGTAAACTGAGCCGTGCTCAATTTGCGACATGTACCCACGGCGCATGCGCCACCTGGTGATCGTAAGCTGCAAATGAAGTATGCCGCCTGGTGGTACGCTCAATTACACGTTTAATTACGCAGGAATAATGGTTTATCAAACATACATCACAAATTAAATGTTAATGTTGACAAGGAAAGATTATTATTTAAGAGGGTGTTTATGATTTTGATGAGGTTGTTTTAACTGAGGTTGTTGCAGAGACTGTAGACTGTCCCACAGGGCTGTTTCAGAGGTGCGTCTGTCTGTTCTTGCTGGATGCCTGAAATAGAGCAGGGGCTGGGACAGCTGTGTCCAAAAATATCTCCCCTCAGCTCCCCTGACCTCTACAGCTAATGCACACACACACACTCTCTCATACACACACACACACTCTCTCATACACACACGCGCTCTCTCTCATACACACACACACACTCTCTCATACACACACGCGCTCTCTCTCATACACACACACACACTCTCTCATACACACACGCGCTCTCTCACACACACAGAGGAAGTACATGTAAACAAGGCCCAAAAGACACACAAAGAGAAAGGGACACACAGAGACAGAGAAGAGAGGGACACACAGAGACAAAGAAGAGAGGGACACACAGAGACAGAGAAGAGAGGGACACACAGAGACAAAGAAGAGAGGGACACACAGAGACAGAGAAGAGAGGGACACACAGAGACAGAGAAGAGAAGCGAGGGATAGGACAGAGGGAGAGGAAGGAAGAAATATACGAAAGGAGAAGAGAGGGACAGCAGAGAGTCAGAATGAGGTCGCTGCGCTTCATGGCGGCTGAGAGTGTGGCTCGCGGGGGCTGCAGGCCGGAGCGCTTAGGTTTGCTGGCATATGATCTGTACCCAGTCCTGTTCAAAGCCTGCTACCTGCATGAGTGCCCGGTTCTGCTGCACCACCTGGTTCAGACCTGGCCACTGCCCCGCCTCGACCTGCAGGGGCTGCTGGGATACACGGCAGACTGCCCGGAGGACCTTACTGCGCGTACATGCCGGTGTTGCTTGGAGGCGCTGCTGAAGGGTCTGAGGGACTATGTGCTTCAGGGCGGTGCCGCGTACGGTAGGGCTCTGCGCGTGGTGGACCTGACCGCACTGCGCGACGCCGAACACCAGCCCTGCCCCTGCGGCACTACACTCGGGCGCTGGGGTCGGACACTGCTGCTCACCCAAATGTGCTGCGACGTGTTGGTCGCCACGCAGGGGGGTGGGGCCGTGCCCAGTGACCCGCCCCGGCCCCCGGCCCCGCCGGCCCCTGCTGTGGACGTGTTGCTAAATGCATTCATCACAGGACGGAACTTTGAGCAGGTGTCTCAGGTACTGCTGCTGCGGCAGTTTGCCCCACTACGCCTGTGCTGCGTGGGTTTCCGTGGCGACTCACTGGCGCTGCCGCAGCTGTTCCGTGTGCTGAAGCTGGCGCACACGCGTGGCATCCGCCGGCTGGAGATGGTGCACAACGTGCCCCTGGAGGCCCAGCACCTGGAGCTGCTGTTGCAGGAGATGGAGTTTCCTCTCCTCACCTCCCTCACCCTTCCCACTGGAGCCCTGGACATCCGCCGCCTCCAGCCCAACAACCTCCACCTGCTCACCTCCATCGGAGAGCTCCTCAGCCACCTGGACCAACTCACTCACCTGTACCTGGGCTTCTCCACCCTCACTGGGCACCTGCGCAAAGTGCTGAGGTCAGTGTGTATGAGTGAGTGAGTGAATGAGTGAGTGTGCATGAGAGAGAATGAGACTGTGTGTGTAAAAAGAGTAAGCATGTGTGTGTGTGTGCCTGTGTGAGTGATTGATTGAGTGAGTGAATGAGTGAACGAGTGAGTGTGTGTGTGTATGAGTGAATGAGTGAGTGTGCATGAGAGAGAATGAGACTGTGTCTGTAAAAAGAGTGAGCATGTGTGTGTGTGCCTGTGTGAGTGAGTGATTGAGTGAGTGAATGAGTGTGTGAGTGAGTGTGAGTGATTGTGCATGAGAGAGAATGAGACTGTGTGTGTAAAAATGAGAGTGAACGTATGTGTGTATGTGTTTATGCTTTCACTTGCTGGTTGTGGGTATTTTATACCCAAAACACAGTCACACAGTAACAAAGTTACACAGGACCACAGGTAGTGCTGGTCAGAGGACAGGCATTTCTCATTGATGGTAGCTAGCCATGCAATGCATCGTGGGAAGGATCTACTGCAGCAGCGTGCTGAAACCTGGCTGAGACTGTCCTAGACTGGCCAGCCCAGGTGACTTTACCTGAAAACAGGTGTCCTCCACTGAGACTGTCGGGGCAAAAGCTCGTTGAATGCTGTCACTCATGAGAAGGTGGGCAGTCTACCACTGAACAGCTGCTCTGCGAGTTAAAAGCTGCCCTGGAAGCCTGGCTAGGCTGTGCTGTGAATGTACTGTAATGTGCTGTAATGATTCATGACTTCCTGTTTCCTGACTTCCTGCTTCCTGTGTGCTGTGTTTCAGCCCACTGCGCACGCCCTTGCAGGTGCTAGAGCTGGCGAACTGCGCACTGAATGGGGTGGACATGGCCTACCTGGCCAATAGCCTCCACGCCGAGTACCTGGAGAGCCTGGACCTGAGCGGCCACGACCTGGCCACACTCTTCCCCCACACCTTCCAGAAGCTGCTGCAGCGGTGTGGTGTGTGTCTGCGCAGCCTGGTGCTGGAGGAGTGTGCGCTGGGTGAGGCGCAGCTGGAGCTGCTGCTGGGTGCGCTGCAGCCCTGCCAGGCCCTGCGTGAGCTGCGCATCCTGGGGAACCCGCTGGGCGTGGCTGCTCTGCGCCGTCTCTTTAGCATGTTAGTGGCATTCCCTGCCCTGAGGTATGTGGAGCTGCCTGTTCCGCGGGACTGCTACCCGCCAGATGCTGTGTACCCACTGGATGAGGCGGCACTGGGCCGGTACGACCGCCAGGGCTTTGACCGTGCCCGGGAGGAGCTGTTGGCTGTCCTGCGCAGCGCGGGGCGTGGAGACGTGGAGGTCTGCACCCCACTGTATGGCTCCTTCGACCCCGAAATCCACGAGACCAGCAACGAACTGGGTGTGGCCATGCTACACAACTTCAGAGATGCAATTGGACAGTACATGCACACAGTTGCTCACACAGAGTAACCACACACACACACACACACACACACACACACACACACACACACACACACACACACACACACACACACACACAGGCCCTCACGCAGAGTAAACACACAAACACACCACTGTTGCCAACATAAACACTCACACACCAGCTACATGCAAAGAACTGTGTTCTTTTTAGGGGTGAGGATGATGTAGGACTGTGTTGTTTTGAAAAGCAATATTGGGCGCTGCCCTAGTGTCTGTACTTTCTATCAAAAGTGATTCTGATGAGTTTATATTGGGAGCATTCCCATACTCAAAAATGTCTCCTCCTCCCCTCTAATGTGCCAGAATTGGAGAGAGGGAGGACATGAGCTGATAGAGGAGGAAAGGAAGACACGTTTGTGCTGGAATGCATCCAGACAAAAAAATAATAATTGGCCTTCCCAGAATGCCTTATGCCTTAACATAATTATGTGTTTTTGAAGTGTGGTCTTAAAATGTGTTTTATTTTAATAAGTGTGAGGGCTGCATGCACTACACTGGTGTGTAGAATAACTGCCAGTACGCACCTGTATAATGTTACATAGCACCACTAAAGCCAAGTCTGTTTTGTTGTGTGTGTCTGTTTACCGTCTGGAGGTAAGACCTTGACATTGCATCCCCATCACCCATTTTTAAGTTGTGTCTCATATTTTAAAGTTTGTGTGATTCTTGCCATTTTCTGGATGCACATCAAACTACTGTGTACAATAAAGGAAAGTGCAGAATCCAGGCAAGGCTGGGCGGGCCTACAAAAAAATCTTGTGGGATAACCTGAGTTTTTCAACCTTATCAGTGTGTGCTGGAAGCGGGTTCTTAGACAGCAGAATGAGAGATGGAACACACAAATAAATAATATTAAAGTGTTTTTATTTTTTCTTTGTTCAAATTCAATTGTCATCAGCCCAAGTCCAACACAAGTTCAGGAGAAAACAGATGCAATTGTGACACACTCACAATCACCTTCCCCATCAGCATGCTAACACTGACACTCACAACCAACCACCTTCCCCATCAGCATGCTAACACTAACACTCACAACCAACCACCTTCCCCATCAGCATGCTAACACTAACACTCACAACCAACCACCTTCCCCATCAGCACGCTAACACTGACTCTCACAACCAACCACCTTCCCCATCAGCACGCTAACACTGACACTCACAACCAACCACTTTCATAACATGAAAAATTAACCAATGGTTACGTCTTACATAAGCTCTGGTAGCTTCTAGAAGCTTTAGGAAACGTTTTGGCAAAATATTTACATAAAATTATATTTCATTAGGGTAAGATTGTAAAGTTAATGCAAAGCTGAAAATGCACAAAATAACTCTGAATCGGAGCTAAAGGTCATTGCACTTCATAAAGCGATGAATAAAACACCAAGTCCCAGTTGTCAGAAATGTACAGTTTAATAAGGATAGATTCTGCCCCAAGTTACACACTTTATTTAAATATCACACAGAGGAAACGGACGCCAGATAGAGGGGAGCCTCCACTTTGGGTCACTTCTTCTGCCACTCCTCCTTCTCCTTACGCTCCCGGATCACCTCCTTCAGGTACGGCGACAGGTAGCGCACATCCTGCAGCACAGATAGAGCCAATTAGTCTGCAACACTGACAGTTACACTACACTTCAAAGACCCCATTCCATTAAAACCAATTGCTGCAAAACCTGCCACAATTATGTGCAGCAGTGCTTACATTCATGTGAGCGCCACCTACTGCATCGGGGTGGTACAGAAACAAACTCAAGCAAAAACTGAGCACCCTGAATAAAGTGTGTTCGCTGCATTCTGAGACCATGAGGGCACACTGTGGTTTCCTGTAGGCACTGATCCAGGGTCAGCTCTCCTTATGTAAACCCCAGCCTCAGCCAGAGATAAGCTAGCTTTAGCACAAGTTACTGAAAAATGATTCTGCTACATGTAGCAGTCCTGAGGCAAGCAGATACCAACTGCTTGGTATGAGAGATGCCTACAAAATCTTCTAGTGAACTAGTTAGTGCCTACAAACTGCGTCAGCTATGTTCTCATTATTTTTGTTTGCAAAATGTAATGTTATAGTGCTGGGCTCTCATGCAGAAGTACATGCTCCACCACAGCAACCCTCCCAATGTCCCTGCCCCCATTTGCTTGAGGAAGGAAAAAGACACAGCCAAATCGGTGTTTTAAAAATACATCCAGGGCTGCTGGCATACTCAGGCAGTGAGGGCCAGTGTTAAATGGGGGTAAAAGTTAGTGAAATTAGCCCTTGTCTGAAACATAAAATATCTTCGATTTTCAAGCAATGTCTCCGGCATGTGTACTCAAATCACACCTCCTCATATTTTGTCCACTGATCTTTGGGCAGGATCGCCTGTTTCATGGAGAGATCCAGCGCTCTCTTGATGCGGAAAACCCTTTCGTTATACACGGGCTCAGGCAGCCTCCGCAAAGCCTCCTTCACGTCGGAGTCCTCGTAAATAGTGTCGTCATACATCAGTCCTGAAAGAAGGTAGTGTCACTTATTTGACCTTAATGCACGCATTCACAACGTCTAACACTATTTTGTTTATAACATACATAAAAACACAGAATATTTGAGTAATTACTAAAAAGGCCATGAATTGAATATGAATTTCCCCCTTTTACATGTATTAAGAGTCAGTCTTACCGAGCTTGTTGAAACCGGCTGCATTGTAGTACCACTTGCGCACTCCCAGGAGCAGGCGGCCGGTGGCTGCTGTTTGAAACACAGATCAGATTCAGAGGGGCAACATCTACCTTTTTACCGAGAGCCGCCCAGCCCACCTTGCGTCATCTACTCAGATAACAGCTACTTGTAGCTCATAAAAAGGTTTAACAGTCAATTCTTCCCTAAACGACGAATAACTGGCTAGCTAGATAGTGATTGATCTCACATTAGTTTTACAACCAGCCAGGTTACTGACATGCTGCAAAGCGTCAATGTAGCTGGCGACCGTCAAAATACTAACTAGATGATTGCTGTGTGAAGACAGCACAACATCACCAGCTCTTCGGTCAGCTGCGTCCATGTTCAGACAGATTTCCAAACGAAAGCGCTGTTTTAAAGACGTCCTTGACCTTTATCGGCTGATTAGCTGGCTAGTCACCAGTATCCGAATCGAGTCATTTCCTCTGTCTGCGATGACTGGCCTGCCTGATTAACAAAATGTACGCATAACCCGCCTATCTGATAGATAACAAGCCACATTTCACCCGCTAACGGCGAAATGCCAACACGCCAAAACCCCAAAGCTAACGCGTTAGCGGTACCATTATCTGACACTGTCCGCCTTTGTAGCTAATGTTATGTCCGCTTCAGCCGGGGGCACGGTAGAGGACACACTAGCATTCACTTGTCGGATGGATAAACAGATACAAACATCCCAATAACAGTGGCGCAACGCTACAAACACGAACACTGGACTGATCTGTTGTTAGGATTCTACCTGAAAAGACAGATCATCGAAAATATACAAAGGCAAACTAGCCTCACCTGGTGTTCTCGTCGCCATCTTCGTTTCTAAGACCTACCGCATGGGATTGTGGGAAAATAGAAGCTGTTGCGAAACATTTCTACCCTCCGTGCTGGTCTGGGGTCGGGCTTTAGTTCTGTCACCCTCTCCGGGTTGAGATTTAATGTCGAGTTAGCTAATCCAGGATCGGTGATAGTTGACTGAAGTATCCTGACTACGTAAACATTATTGACAGAACTCAGCTTCAAATGTTTTATCGTTTTAGATTCTTTCACCAAGCCGTTTTTCTTGACGGTTTTGTAATAGTTTGTTTCATCTTTACATAATGGAGCAAAGAACGTTTGCCACTTGAATATATGATGTTAATATCTCCCTCAAAACACTGGATGTTTTTTTCATTCCTGGCAGTGTCAGAATTTATAATATGAATTGTATCATCGTGAGCAATTGTGATTTTTATTTCTTGTTGATTTATTTTTTAGACTGAATGTAAAGCAGGTATTCTTCTACAGAAGGTACTGTGGACAGCCTTGGCCTGGAGGATGAATTTTGAGGGAGACATCCTACTTTACACTGTTCACAATTTATAGTCAAATACAAAGTATTAATGTTATTAAATGCTACTGTGGCTAAATGAGCATTTGTAGCTGCTGGAAGAGCATTACTGATGTAGTAATTCAAACAGATGAATGGCAATGTGTGGTGTATGACATCACAACAGATGATGTCAGAGCTGAAATCATGTGTCATTTAAGCTGAACACTTAAAATGAGTGTTTAATTTATATTAGTAAAATGTGGATATTTTATACACTGCTGAGCTAAGAATAAAGATATAAAACAATTTATTTAAAGTGTTTAACTCCACAGAACCTCAACAAGGCAGCCTGGAGTGATCACATTTGTGCACTTAACCCCACTGCGCAGCACTGAACCCCACTGCGCAGCACACTGAACCCCACAGCGCAGCACTGAACCCCACTGCGCAGCACTGAACCCCACTGCGCAGCGCACTGAACCCCACTGTGCAGCACTGAACCCCACTGCGCAGCGCACTGAACCCCACTGCGCAGCGCACTGAACCCCACTGCGCAGCGCACTGAACCCCACTGCGCAGCACTGAACCCCACTGCGCAGCACTGAACCCCACTGCACAGCACTGAACCCCACTGCGCAGCACACTGCAGTGTGTCCACCCCAGGAACACTTCCATGATCAGCACATGAAAATCCTTTATCTCAGCTGATAACATGTGATTTCCTGTCTGCTGCGAATCTCACTCAAACACAGTTACCCTGAGGACATACAGGAAAATCTTTTACAACACTGTGACATTACTGAGTCTCTTCTGCCGTATTTAGACACAGGCTTTCTATTTGTAGCATCTGCAGAAAAACAATGGAAACAGCTCATGGATCCAAAGCATCTATGGTATAATGACACAGATCTTGGATGAACAGTGTCTATGGCACACATGGCTCTGTGCCCCAGACTTAGTCTCTTCTGTACAATTCTCCAGTTCTACAGCATTTTCTGGAATAGCTCAAAGTCTTCCAGAGAAGCTGCTGCCAGCTGTGCACAGAACGCTGGGTCGGGCAGAGCTGCCAGCTGGTCCAGGGAGATGTAACCAGGCAAAGTTGGGTCGTACTGGGCCTTTCCCAGGTGCTGCAGGAACAGGTGCCTTTCCTTGATCCTCAACAAGCTGGTGTTCAGCACCTGCAGCCAGAGCAGTGAGAGACAGCACTAAAACATCACAGCCTTGCACTCTCCTGTCTGTGTGTTTATCTGGCTGACTGTGCAGTAAAAGAAGCAGCGATGGAAAGGCATGCTTGCTTACTCCTCATAAACCAACAAAGCAACTGCAGTGACGGACGTGTGTGTGTGTAAGCTAGTGATCACACATTTAGGTCCCAGAAAGGGCAAAGTGCTTCACTGGGACTGCTTCAGTAATATACCCAACAGTGCAGATGGCTGTGCTTAAAATGCAGGCTGTGTGATCCAAGGTCCGTGCTGAATGCTGTAAATGCAGGGCTGCTGTACACACTGCTCACCTGTGGGAATTTAACGATGAGCATGTGAGGGACAGCCATGGTGTTGTGAATGTAATCGAATGTCTCAGTCAGCCGCCTCTTATTGGCTGTGAGCAGCTTGGGGATCCTGGTGACGATGTGCTGGATTTCATTTGGGCGAAAGCCGAGCTCCAGCTCATAGACCTGCAGTCGGGAGAGTGAGAGACAGAACATAGAACAGAGAACACGGAGCGGAGAACACGGAACAGAGAACACGGAGCGGAGAACACGGTAAATGGAATGCAGAACATGGAACACAGAAGAAAGAACACAGACCATAACAGGGCAGCTACAACCAAATCATTACCTACTCTCAGATTCTCCTTCACAGGCTCCAAACTGCCACAGACAAGCCTTGGAAGACGAGTCACGATATCACGAGTCTGAAATAAAACCAAACACACACATCCACACACACACGCTTTTAACCCTAGCCAGATGGGACCTACATAAAAGTAGCACTGACATAAGAGCATATTCATGTGTGTGTGGATATATCTATGTGTGTACATATGTGTGTATATGCTTGTGTGTGTGCATGTGTATATATGCTTGTGTGTGTGGGGTACCTTGTGGGGGCTCAGGCCCAGCTCTTTCTGCAGGAAGCCCAGCCGGTTGTCCAGTCTCTGCACACTGAAGTTGAGTAGGTAAGGAGCTCTGCGCACCATGGAGCCAACAGCCTCCACACTGAACCTCCTGGACTGCAGGTATGACACCCTGTCAGGGAGACTAACATTACTCAATCTCATTTACTAATTAATGACTGAGCAGTAATGACACCTGAGCACACCTATCTGTGCTCAGACTACTGCACACAATTTAATAGTGTTCAGTGCCGTTTTACCAGGGCCCATTGAGCTGCTGATCTAGGATCAGTTTGGCCTTTCAGCTCAAAATGCATGAGGTTAGAATATGGACAGCATGATTGGCTCTTACCTGGCGCGCAGGTTCTGCAGGCTCTTACCTGGCGCGCAGGTTCTGCAGGCTCTTACCTGGCGCACAGGTTCTGCAGGCTCTTACCTGGCGCACAGGTTCTGCAGGCTCTTACCTGGCGCGCAGGTTCTCCAGGGTCTCAGTGAGGATAAAGGGGTTGCGGGTGATTAGGGGCCCGAGATCAGAGTCCTGCAGGCCCAGGTCCCTCAGAAACAGCAGCCGCTCCTGCACCTGCTGCAGGTCCAGCCTCAGCAGCATGGAGCCAACATTGGGCCTGTGATCCAGCTTAGAGAGGTTTACCCCTACACACACACACACACACACACACATTAGCCCTGCACCCCTGTTTAAAGGGGTTTACACCTGTATATGCAGACACACACAGATTAATCAATCTTCACTTAATCAATGAGAATTAAAGAGGGCGGAGAACCTAGCTGCACCAGCGCACTGAGCGTCTCTGATTGGGCGACGTAATCCCGGAGGGAGGTGGACACTGGGGGCAGCGGAGGTGTGGCCACAATCTGTACCGCCTCTTCTTCACTGAGCTCCTCAAATGGCGAGAGAGGCGGAGCTCCATCCAGATCTGCAGCAGGAGACAAACGTCAGAGCAAAGGCTGGGTCTTCCCAGCAGACAGTCACTGCCAGCACCATGACACATTCAGCATTCAGCTGCCTGCTTAGGCTACCATGCAGACACTGCGGCCCTCCAGGACTGGAGTTAAACCTGCAGACACTGCAGCACCCCAGAGAGTTAGACTCTCTTTCTCCAAAAGCAGCCACACAAAGACTCACCCTCCAGGACTGGCAGCGGTTCTGTCAGGGCCCTGTTTGGGACCAGTCTGTTAGCTGTAGGAGAGCTTGGCCCCGACTCATTCTGCCCTGCAGCGTGGCTGAGCGCGAAAGCTCGCAATCTGCTCTGCTCGGATAGCAGGAGGGGGGTGGAGCCCCGCAAAATCAGACGTAATCGCTGGTTCGGCACAGGCACCGACAAAACCGTTCGGCTCAACAGCAACCCGGAACATCTCTGCCAAACCCGAACCGAAGCCATCCGGGGAACTCCCACGCGTTGAACAACACCGAAACAGAGCAGTCTGCATGATAAAGATATCAGTTTACACACACCACTGGAATACGTAACAACACATTAACACTGAATATAACAAAAATACTAACACTTTACGCACCAACCACACTTACAGACAAGCCTAGCTACTTGCAGAGGGTAGTCTTACAAATTTTACTACTGTACCTAGCTAGCTACCTAATGTTACTGTCACTACTGATGTTTTAGCCAAGTTCAGCCGAACCGTGTTTCTATTTGTTTACTCTGCATGGTGGAATAATTACCCTCACGTTCGTCTCGCTCAGGAAGCTCTCTGCTGTTGTGTTACTGATCCTGATATGCGCATTTTATGATTATACCATATCACAGTTAGATCCCTGGTGTCTGATCACTGTACACATGCGGACACATGAGAACGGAGGTCGCTCTCCTTCTTCGGTACATCATGACAGAGACAATGCCATTAAAAGTTGATAGTGCCACCTGCTGTTTGGAGGGTAACAGACAGCGTGGCTCGCACTAATTCACAAAACTAGTAAAATAGGCTAACTGCAGAAGATTAGAGTGGTCATTTCTTCCCAACGAAATAAATCTCTGAACCAATATCCTTCCACTTTTGTACATGATATAGAATGATGGAAATAGGTTTTTAGTGCAAAGTATCTCCATGTATCCAGCATGCCAAAATGCCTTCAGAATGTTGCTGGCTCATATCTTATTTCATAAAATGACAGGATAAGCATAAGAAATAATACTCTATTAATAATTCCTACGCAAGAGTTCGTGGGTAAGATAAGGAGAAAGGCAAAGACAGATAAATACGTGGCGGGTAAGCAGTAAAAAGCACATATGGGTCTGGATTATAATACTCAAAAGCCTATGAGTTATTATAAAAGACACAAAACTACATTTTTGTAATGAACGTTTATGGTGTAATGACCGTTTGTAATGAATGTTTAAGATGCTTAAAAACAGTTTGATAGTACTGTATCCTATTTAGTCCATTGCGTGCCTGGGGTCGTGACCTCTTTGTTGAGTGCTGATTGTCACCTCCGCAATTGGGTCAGATTTATTGTAGCAACGGCCCATGGTAACGCAAGGAGTCCATGACAACGTCAGCCGCGCGTTCTCAGATCATGTATAAGAATGTGACTCATTTTCAAATGGTCTTTGTGTTCATACGCTGTGCATGTCGCTTCAAACCACAGCTTCGGCAAAACAGATGCCACGATCTTCACTTTACCTCCGTTAGTTTGACATGGGCTGCGGAAGTTCTAAAATCACGGTAGTCCGGCCGGTGGAACGAGGAGGAAGTGAGGTAATGTCAATGAGTGAAATACTTTCTGCGCGTGTTCCTATTCTTCCTTTGAATCAGTAAAACTATGATAACGCGTGCATTTATGATAGGCAAAAAACAGTGTTGACTACATGTAAAATATATGAATATGGACATAGACACACATATGTATATTTTTATATTTATTCCAGTCTAAATGTGCATAAATTACTGCACGTCTTTTTGTATTTTACTATGTAAACATATCATCCATTGTTATGTCTATTACAATATAAATACACATGTATCACTATGCATGGAAATTACAACAATAAACTTTAGAAATGTATGTCAGTTTATATTGCGATATTGCAATTCTTCTACAAAGGATGTAACATTTCAGGGACAAAAGAAAATAAAATCTTTGCACAAGAGAGCCTTTTTAAATTTCAGAATGAAAATAGTTTAGAATCAGTTTTTCCATCCCTGAAGCTGAAGCACCATAGATATAAAACACCTACACTCTGAATCTGGCAGGATGACTTTGGCACGGGTAAGTGCAGTGCGTTTGCCCGAGGAGACTCAGCGGTGTCTAACCAAACCAACGACAGCGGGCTGGGCCTGGAGGCCAGCGAGGGAGCAGCACCCCCCCCTGCTATACTGCGGGGAAAATTCTCACCTCTAACAGGTGAGTGAACAAAGAAATTAAAACTGTTAAGTCTTTCAAATGTCCTTTTTGCCAGAAGGGAGGAGAAAAGATGAGCAGTTCTCTGCTTTGCTCCATCCCAGGTCATAACGCTGCAATCACAGTCACTGAAGGGCTGTAAACTTGACCCCTTCTTTTTTCTGGTGTCAGTCATTGGTGGGTCCAACCCCAACAGGACCACTGTGATGAAATGAGTTTAGTGTTTTGTCCTGTTTATGAAATAAGTATTTAATAATGATGAAGTAATCTGTAAAGAAGCATATAATTGTTTACCAATTGGCTACACTGCTGTAACTAATGCTGGTACACTGGAGGGGGAGGAGTCAAAGTGGAATGGAGGAAAGAAGGACTCATTACTGAGATGCACCTGGAGCGCTACATAAATCACACACTGCAAACACCACAGTTACACCATCATACAGCACAGCATGCCCACCAAACAGGAGCAAACGTCTCTCAGAGTATATACAGCGATAAGTGTGAACTTTAGCACAGCATCTTAAACCCAGCCCTGGTTTACCCTAAAAGACCTCAGGAACCCCACACATCTCTACTACTGTGCTGAATTATGGGTATTTGAGTCCCATACATCTTCCTGGGTGTGCTGCACTGAGAGGAATGCAAACTGGAATCTGTGTGTCAGTCCCCAGCTCCGCCCAGGAGAGGCAGAGCTCCAATGATATCCTGCAGCAGCTCCTGAGCCAGGGCATTCTCTCAGCTCCACCCAAAGTGGGCGTGGCCGGGCAAGCCTACAGCCTGATGGTGAGTAACAGGCTTTTTGTGTCTCACCTGTTCCTTGTAGGGAGCCAAAGCTGTTGATACCCCTTTTTAGTTTACCTGGGGCTGCTGGGTGGCTCATCCTGTTAACTACACACTCTGTTGTTGACAAAGGTAAATGAAAAATGAAGACAGGCTTTTCTACCGCTGTTCTTTTACATTCTTGCTGTTTTGTGGCTTTTAATGTTCTGATCATATCGTGTTCTAGTATTTGATGTTCTAATGCCATTTTGTCTGATGTTCTAATGTTCTAATGTTCTCTGTGGTAGATTGACAGTACAGATAAGGGTTTGCGGAAACCACCTGCACGTTTGCAAGCACTAAAGACGAGCAAAGAGCAGCCCATCACCAACAAGGAAGACATTGAGGAAAAGATGAAGAGAGTGGAGGAGAGACGCAAGGTAAATGTGTAGAAGAAGGGGGGGAGAGAGAGGAGAAGGGAGGGAGAGAAATAGATTATGGGGTGGGGAAAGAAGGATAGGAGAGCTTGAGGGAGAGAGACCACACCCATATATAACCCACCCCCTATTTAACCCAACCCACATATAATCTTGAGTTATCCCTTAGCCCTGCTCCTCTGTGTAAAAAATAGGGAGGCAGAACTAAAGTATAAACCCATCTCTCCCTCTGAGTAAAATGTTAAAGAGGTGGAGCTAAAGTGTAAACCCATCCCTTCCTGTCTTTAAAAGGTTAAAGAGGCGGAGCTAAAGTGTAAACCCATCCCTCATTCTATGTAAAATTTTAAAGAGGTGGAGCTTAAGTGTAAATCTATCCTTTCCTTTCTTAATAAGGTAAAAGAGGCGGAGCTAAAGCAGCGTCTGCGGTCTGCTCGATTCCGTGGTGCTTCAAAGCCAAGGGAGGAAGAGATGCAGGAAGTAGAGGAGGCAGATTCAACCCCCCCAGACCCTGGGAGGCCTAATGACCTCTCAACCCTGGAACTGCAAGGGCCAGAGCTGGAAACAGACTCCACCTTCCTACAGACAGTGCCCCCTGCAGAGGAGGAGGACTTTTAGCCAAAAATACAGCAGCCCTTTGCGTGAATGTGTGTTTGTCTTTGTGTGTGTATGTGTGTGACTGTGTGTAAATGTGTTTACATGCATGTGTGTGTCTTTGTACATGAGTGCATGGTTTTGTGTGTGTATATGCATTTGTTGTTGATGTGTGTGTGTGGGGGGATGTGTGCTTTTGTCTGTGTGTGTGAATGTATGTGTGAGTGTGTGTGTATTTGCACTGAGTCGAGCGTATTGGTGCGCTCTGATTCTCTGATTTCTGATGGAGGGTTTGAAAGCAAACAGATTTATTAATTTACCTGAAAAACAGTGAAGAGATGTGGATATATTTTAAATCTAATAAAGTTATTTTTTATTTTTAAAAAATGAAATACCATGTTTTTAGATCTCTTTGTAATTTTGGATGAGATAAAGGTTTAATGTCTTCATATGTTTGTAAATATTTATATTTGTTAATATAGCAGGCTTTCTGGGGCCTAAATTTCACTCCATATGGTCATTCCTTGACAGTAGATCTAGAAAACATGAAGTGATTTTTGGTTGCCTGCAAGCTTATTGGTGCCTTGAGCAGGGCATTGTTTGGCTGTGTTTGTTCTACATACTACAGAAGAACCACCAAAAATGTTTTGGATCTGAAAAGTCACTTCAAAGTATCATGGAAATTAAGCGATGCATACCTGTACTTGATATCATCCTAATAAGTGAGGCATCTTAGAGCCAGGTCACGGGATTCACAGGGCTCACAAATTTATCATCGATTCCAGAGTATCTGGCTACCATAGCCCTCCCAAGGCTGTGCGTATGAGACAGACTGCAGGGAAAGTCTGCTGTGTCCCCTTGGCAACCATTTACCGTGTACTGATTCTCAAGGATCCACATGTAGCACTTCAGCACTAGATGGCAGTGTGTGTCTGAGTGCATATTTGTATATATGTATGCTAGTGTGTGGTGTGTGCAAATGTATGTTTATGTGTGTGTGTGTGTTTGTACGTGTGTGTGTTTGTGAGTGTGTGAACACTTTCTATGTGTTTGTCAGTGTGTGTGTATGTGTGTGTGTGTGTGTGTGTGTGTGTGTGTGTGTGTGTGTGTGTGTGTGTGTGTGTTTGTAAGTGTGCATGTTAGGGACTGTGTGAACATGTATGTGTTTCTGAGGGTGTGTGCATGTGTGTGTTTGTAAGTGTGTGAACATGTGTGTGTGTGTTTGTTGGTGTGTGAGTGTGTGTTTCTTAGGGTGTGTGCGTGTTTGTAAGTGTGCGTGTCTGTGAGTGTGTGAACATGCATGTGTTCAGCTGTCAGCTTCATTCTCTTGTGGTTTGTTTCAGCTGTTCCCCCTCCCACCTGCCCCTCTCCCCCCAACCCCTACTGACAAACAAAAACACACTGTTCTCAGAGTAAAAGCATAAAGAATAAACAGTCAGAGACAGAAGTGTGATTTGTGTTGGGTTTTGATGGCGGTTTTTGAGAGGCAGACCTGAGCAGAGTGACCTTCATAAATAAGGGCTAAATCTGCTGAGAGGAGAAGTGAGAGGGCTTGGAGGGACAGACAGAACTGGACCCCCTCCTCTGTGAGGCCGTAATGATGCCGTAATGAAGCCATTATGTCTGGCGTGTTCCGCACAGCCGCCCTGTGGCAGAGGATGAATAAATAACGGGATTTTGGGAAACATCCCACAACTCCATACTGCGCAGTAGCCGAACCCGCGGCTGCCCAGCTGTGCCTGCCCTGGCTGTCAGCGCGGGGGGTGGGGTCTGCATCACATGGCCTCTGCGTCCACACACACCGCCGGATCAGGTTAGTGCCAGATAATAAGACAGAGTTCTCATGTTACAAAACCTGAGCAACAGCTGCGCAAAACAGCTCTTCTGCAGAGGAGACCATGTGCATAATTTACTGCCTTCCATATCGGGTTTGCTGGTGTGAGTTACAGGGGACAGAAAAGAGTATAACTGCCCACAGGGGATATTACAGCCAGGCCTCTGACACTAACACTAATTACAACTCTACAAAGGAAGCCCACTTACGCTGCCTCAGTAATCTCATTTACTGTTGTTTGAAACAGGAGTAATATTATGATAGTGACACATGTAAAACACAAAAACAGCAATTTTTGGGATTTTTCAATTCAAAACTGATAAAAACTCAAATATTTTCACTAAATCAGAAACAGGTTCTACCTAAAGGGACAGTGTTCATACCAGTACAGGTATGTTTATGTTATTCTGAAAGTGTCCATGAGGATGCCTGGCCTCATCTAATTAAATTACATTTGGAATCATCTGTTTGTTTTCATTGTTTATATTTGGTCCCCTGAAGCCTGGCAGGTTGCTTTGAAACATCATGGTGGATCTTTAAATCTTAAAATCTCATACTAAGTGTTTAAAATGAACTCAAAAGCCTGGTCTTCTTTTGAGTTAATTTTAGGTCTGAGTCTCAAGCAGAGCACAGTGAGCAGCAGGGAGCTCAGGGAGTATCAGGGACCAGGTAGAAGCTAGCTTCAGAGTCCAGTGAGAGTCCAGTGTTCAAACTGGTCCTGTCATTCTGTTCCTGGTGTTTAAGCATTGCACTGACACATGCACTCTCTGACATACAGCAGGTTACACTGCAGAGAAGCCATACCTGACTTTGAGGACAGACCAAACCTGACTCCAGCTGGGCAGCCTCTCCTCCCTGGGGTGGAAAGAGCTCCTGGCTGGTCAGGGTTTAGGCAGACAATCCGGGCAGTGTGTGTTAAACTGCTGGAGAGGAGACATAACCACACACATACACACACACACGGGCACACACACACACACTCACACACTCACATTCACACACACACACACACACACACACACGGGCACACATACACACACACACACGGGCACACACATGCACATGCACGCACGCACACACACACACACGCACACACACACATGCATGGGCACACACATGCACACGCACACACACACACACACACGCACGGGCACACACATGCACACACACACACACATACACACACGGGCACACACATGCACACGCACACACACACACACACACACACACACGGGCACACATGCACATGCACACACACACATGCACACGCACACACACACACGCACGGGCACACACATGCACACGCACACACACACACGCACGGGCACATACATGCACACGCACACACACACACACATGCACGGGCACACACACGCACGCACACACACACACACACATGCATGGGCACACACATGCACACGCACACACACACACACACACGCGCACAGGCACACACATACACACGCACACACACATGCACAGGCACACATACACACACGCACACACACACAAACACACAAGCATGCGCACACACACACACACACACACATTCATGTTGTAATCTTTTTTTAAAGGTATATTCATTAATTGAATGAAAAGCACTTTATAATTAAATCTATAAATTCACCTCCCAGATAAAGCCTGTTTCTGAGCCACAGAAATCACGAGGCTGATGCATAGAGGCTCATGGGATAGGTCAGCCAGAGAACTAACATTTTTATTTTGACAGTGATCTTACCATCAAGTAAAGTGCAGATTTTTGCTTGGAAAAAGACTTGGAAAAGCTATATTGTCACAAATGATTTATGAAAAAAAATGCACCTTTCAAAAACATTTTAGATATGATTTGAATGATATGCTCTTTCAACCATAGTCCATTCATACCGCAAGCACCTGTATGTGTGTAGTTACCGCACTTGTACAAATTTAAATTACCATTCAATGTTTACCAAAGAAAATGAATGTGGCGAGTTGAGAACTATAACCTTGTCAATGCTGGTGACCAAAGCATTTTTTCTGCCCCTACTCTGTTGTTCAACGACGAGCGCGATGACACGGCACACTCCGACCATTGTGCAGGCTCGCGCTCTGGCACTGCTGGCCAGCGCGTGCGGCAGGTGGGAGGGGAGGAATGTGCGGTCACCCTGCCCTCGCTTGGTGAACTGGGTGGAGCTAACGCCAGCGCATTTAGGGCTAGGTCACGAGCACTATAGTTAGATGCTACAAAGTTTGGAAGAAGTCTTGTTGTATATTTGGCCATACTCTTCCTTCACTGCCGATAAATTGCGAGTCTACCTCGATATCTTTTTACATTTTTTTATTATATATGATAAAAATTATTTATATTGCTTCTTCAACGTACTCGTTTGTGAGGAATATAAACTATTTAAAATATAAACACAAAGGAAACATTGCACTGGTTTGGTATTTCAATTGCTCTGCACTTGTACTTTACTAAAATGCACACCACGCAAAAGGACACGACCTATACGAAGATATTTGTTGGGGGTCTTCCTTACCACACCACGGACACCAGTCTCAGGAAATATTTTGAGGTGTTCGGAGAGATTGAAGAAGCTGTCGTGATAACCGACAGGCAAACTGGCAAGTCGCGAGGCTATGGCTTTGTAAGTACCGTTTCCTCCAAACTGCACTATGTTCCACGCGCACGAAGTGACAGCTGACACTTTCTGCGGAAAAAAGTACATCTTAAGGGGGTTGGGCACGAGCTCTTTAAAACAGAAGGTTAAAGTTAGCTTACTTCAGCCACGCGACAGTGTGAAACAGAAGTGACTGTAGCAAGTGGCTGGAAGTGCAACATGGAGCTAATTTAGGCAGCCATTTGTTTGTGTCCTGTCGCCGGTCTGTTGACACGCAAAATAGCGGTGTTTTTTTTCCTTCTAGATCTGACCCGTGCGAAAGGCCGTCAGTTACGGTCTATTGCCTGCAGAGCGAGATAAAATACGGTACTCGACACTTCTCGTTGGTCCGATTCTGTGGCCCTGCAGTCTGCAACGTTATTTAATGCTCTGCAGCGAAAGTGCACTTGCGCCGGTAAATAATATGACTAAAGATTAAACCTCTGCATCAGGCAACTTGTATTTTGTCACTTGTTCATTGTGCTTCTGATAAAGCCCTTTTCCAAATAACTTGTTGGGATTATAACATTTTTCAAAAAAAAAAAAAACAAAAACACTCGATGAGCCGGCGGCAGGTGTGACAAACACCGCTCTGAGCCCCAGCGTTGTACACAAATATGCACTGTCCCTCCAGCCTTCTACATACATATACTCAGCACTCAGCTGCATCTGCGCAGTCCAGTCACGGTAGTCAGGAAAGAAACACTGCAGAAGCAACGCAGTTTCCTCACTAGACAGACCTCAAAGTTTAATGCTTCTTTTGCAATGTTTTTGCACAAAGCTGGCCTTTCAAATCTAAAAGTTTATATAGCACCAATCTTCCATGATCTGAAAGTGCTTTACAACTGAACAGGAGATACCCACCTTCCTCACCATGTGTGGTCCCTGTATGGGTGCTCTGTGCTGATCTGGGATCAGCTAGATCAGCTGTCTTCCTTTGGTGCCAGGTAACGATGGGGGACCGGACTGCGGCAGACCGGGCCTGTAAGGACCCCAATCCCATCATTGATGGCAGGAAGGCCAATGTCAACCTGGCGTATCTGGGAGCCAAGCCTCGTGTCATACAGACAGGTGAGTGGCCCACCACCCAAACAACGCTCTGTTAAGAAACTGATAACACACGGTAACACACACACACGCTAATGCACTGATTACACACGGTAACACACACACACGCTAATGCACTGATTACACACGGTAACACACACACACACGCTAATGCACTGATTACACACGGTAACACACACACACTAACCCACTGATTACACACGGTAACACACACACACGCTAATGCACTGATTACACATGGTAACACACACACCCTAACACACTGATTACACACCCTAACACACACACTCTAATACACATGGTAACACACACACACACACACACACACACACACACACACACACACTGATTACAGCCTGTAGTCTAGTGGCTAAGGTACATGACTGGGCCCCCTCAGGTTGGTGGTTCAAGAACACCATTGCTGTGGGACCCTTGAACAAGGCCCCTAACCCCACATTGTTCCAGGGGGGATTGGCCTGTAGTTAGCTTAATCAACTGTAAGTCACTTTGGATAAAAGCATCAGCTAAAAGACTGTAATGTAATGAGTACACACACAAACACACTGATTAAACATGCTTACACACTGATTACACATGTGCCAATATGATTTATGAATGGACATGAGACAGATGTCACTAAATCATTTGTATTTTTGAAGGAGTGAGACTATTGTATTTTGGGAAACCTCTCACTTCACAGTTATTCCAATTCTTCTTTGATTTCAAGGCTTTACCTTTGGAGTACCTCAGCTTCACCCAGCCTTTATCCAGAGGCCTTATGGGTAAGTGATGCCAGAGCTTGGAATAGTGAGCTGGGAGTACAGGGCTGGGAGTACAGGGCTGGGAGTACTGGGCTGGGAGTACTGGGCTGGGAGTACTGGGCTGGGAATACAGGGCTGGGAGTACAGGGCTGGGAATACAGGGCTGGGAGTACAGGGCTGGGAGTACAGGGCTGGGAGTGCAGGGCTGGGAGTGCAGGGCTGGGAGTACAGGGCTGGGAATACAGGGCTGGGAGTACAGGGCTGGGAGTGCAGGGCTGGGAGTGCAGGGCTTGGAATACAGGGCTGGGAATACAGGGCTGGGAGTACAGGGCTGGGAATACTGGGCTGGGAATACAGGGCTGGGAGTGCAGGGCTTGGAATACAGGGCTGGGAATATAGGGCTGGGAGTACAGGGCTGGGAGTACAGGGCTGGGAATACAGGGCTGGGAGTACAGGGCTGGGAGTACAGGGCTGGGAGTACAGGGCTGGGAGTACAGGGCTGGGAATACAGGGCTGGGAATACAGGGCTGGGAATACAGGGCTGGGAGTACAGGGCTGGGAGTACAGGGCTGGGAGTGCAGGGCTGGGAATACTGGGCTGGGAATACAGGGCTGGGAGTACAGGGCTGGGAGTGCAGGGCTGAAAATACTGGGCTGGGAATATAGGGCTGGGAGTACAGGGCTGGGAGTGCAGGGCTTGGAATATAGGGCTGGGAATATAGGGCTGGGAGTACAGGGCTGGGAGTGCAGGGCTGGGAGTGCAGGGCTGGGAATACAGGGCTGTCTTATCAACAGCAGCAGGGCCCCTCTTCTCCAATCTGTGTGCAGGGGAGAAGATTCCTGTATGTGTGTGTGCATGGAAGCGTGTGTTTGTTTTTCATGCAAGCGTATGCGTGTTTTCATGCAAGCGTGTGTGTTTTCATGCCAGCATGTGTGTGTGCATGTGATCTCAGTGGTCGGTGTGGCTCTGATCTCAGTGGTCAGTGTGGCTCTGATCGTAGTGGTCGGTGTGGTTCTGATCGTAGTGGTCGGTGTGGTTCTCATCGTAGTGGTCGGTGTGGTTCTGATCGTAGTGGTTGGTGTGGTTCTGATCGTAGTGGTCGGTGTGGTTCTGATCGTAGTGGTCGGTGTGGTTCTGATCGTAGTGGTCGGTGTGGTTCTGATCGTAGTGGTCGGTGTGGTTCTGATCGTAGTGGTCGGTGTGGCTCTGATCGTAGTGGTCGGTGTGGCTCTGATCTCAGTGGTCGGTGTGGTTCTCATCGTAGTGGTCGGTGTGGTTCTGATCGTAGTGGTTGGTGTGGCTCTGATCGTAGTGGTCGGTGTGGTTCTGATCTCAGTGGTCAGTGTGGCTCTGATCGTAGTGGTCGGTGTGGTTCTCATCGTAGTGGTTGGTGTGGTTCTGATCGTAGTGGTCGGTGTGGCTCTGATCGTAGTGGTCGGTGTGGTTCTGATCGTAGTGGTTGGTGTGGTTCTGATCGTAGTGGTCGGTGTGGTTCTGATAGTGGTCGGTGTGGTTCTGATCGTTGTGGTCGGTGTGGTTCTGATCGTTGTGGTCGGTGTGGTTCTGATCGTAGTGGTCGGTGTGGTTCTGATCGTACTGGTCGGTGTGGCTCTGACCGTAGTGGTTGGTGTGGTTCTGATCGTAGTGGTCGGTGTGGTTCTGATCGTAGTGGTCGGTGTGGTTCTGACCGTAGTGGTTGGTGTGGTTCTGATCGTAGTGGTCGGTGTGGTTCTGATCGTTGTGGTCGGTGTGGTTCTGATCGTTGTGGTCGGTGTGGTTCTGATCGTAGTGGTCGGTGTGGTTCTGACTGGTCGGTGTGGTTCTGATCGTAGTGGTTGGTGTGGTTCTGATCGTAGTGGTGTGGTTCTGATCGTGTGGTGGTTCTGATCGTAGTGGTCGGTGTGGTTCTGATCGTAGTGGTCGGTGTGGCTCTGACCGTAGTGGTTGGTGTGGTTCTGATCTCTGAGTGGGTCTGGTGTGGTTCTGATCGTAGTGGTCGGTGTGGCTCTGATCGTAGTGGTTGGTGTGGCTCTGATCGTAGTGGTTGGTGTGGTTCTCATCGTAGTGGTTGGTGTGGTTCTGCTTTGTATTTGAAGCATCAGATCAATGACTGTTTTTTTTTTTTTTTTTTTTGCCAGTTTGTGTTCCGCCTGTGTGATTCCCACACAAGTATTTTAATTATTTTCAGTGTTTTCTGGTTTCTCTAACATGTTTCTCCAACTTATTCTGTCTCTGGTTTTTACACTCAGCTCCTCTTCCATTTTCGCTCTGTTTCACTCCTTCTCTCCCCCCTCCACAGTCTCTTTCTCTTTCCCTCTGTCTCTCTCCCACCCCCTCTAACTCCCCCACCCTCCTTTGCTCTCTCTCACTGTAAACATTGTGCAAGTGCAGGCCCCTGTTTTCAGCCCTATATGGCCAAGCACAGGGAGCTCTGCTGGCTCTCAGCTGGAGAGAGAGGGGGGGAATAAAGAGGAGAGAGAGAGAGTGAGAGGGGAATGAAAATGAGAGAGAGAGGAATAAAAAGCAGAGGCAGAAGGGAAGGCCAGGGTAGAGCAGTGATGGAGGATAAAAGAGACACACAAAGCCAGCTGTGCTCACACAGGAAGATCCACAAACTCAGACAGGAAGTGATGTTCTCACAGGAAGTCACAGCACTACTGGGCAGAAAGTGATGCTAGTTAGTGAGGTTGTGAAGGATGGAAATGGGGGCTGCAGCAGGACCTGCAGGGGGCGCAAGAGAGGCTGACAGCAGCAGTGACTCATCAGAAATATCTGCCCTGATAATGACAACGCTGCCCCCTGCAGGGAGATGGTGGGGTGTGCAGGAAGGGGGCAGCGTCTGTGCGGGGTTTCTCTGTGCTTGTTAGACAGACACCTTTATTTAGCCCAGAAATGTAAAGACTCCAGCCTGAAAAAAACATGTTTATATTCGGCCACCAACCAGGCACTGGCTGCCATAGTAACAGAGCTATTTTTGCCCTCCCAAAATCCTGCCTGGCATTGAGACGGAATTGTTTCTGTTTGGCTAAAGGCCTCACCATGACTGCCCCCTTCCCCCCTCCCCCTCCTTCTCCCCATCCTGCCACTGTGTTTCACACACAGGGAACCCTCCAGCTCTCACCTGTACTGGCTCCCATTCCGGGGGAGCTAGAGGGTCACAGCGGTGGGGGGCACAGAGGCGCAGAGGGAACAAGCTTTTTTAGGATTTGACAGAGTGCCTGAAATAGATTCCCTTCCCAAATCCCCCACACAGTCTACAGTCTGTGTGAGAGAGGGAGGGTGGAAGGAGATAGAATCCAACAAAAAGGATAAACCATCAAAACCATATTCAGTGTCTCCAGTCCTGGAGGTTTAACTCCAGTCCTGGAGTCCTGGAGGTTTAACTCCAGTCCTGGAGGGCAGTGTCTGCAGGTTTAACTCCAGTCCTGGAGGGCCACAGTGTCTGCAGGTTTAACTCCAGTCCTGGAGGGCTGCAGGTTTAACTCACCTGGCACCTTTAACTGTTCTGCCTGTGTTTTGCTTTTCTGCAGCAGACATTATTGGACAATTATTGGAATTTTTATCAGGGGCCCTGCCAGGGGCCAATTTCCCAAATTCTTCTCAGCCCTTCCCTCATCTCAGATTGCCTGTCCATGGTCCTGAGACGATCTTAGCGCTGAGGAGGTTTTAGGAAACGGGGCCCTGGTTTGTAGAAATGTTGTTTAAGCATTGTTTTGGTGTTGTGTGTGCTGTATTACCGTTGTTTAATGTTTCACTACTGTGTTAGTGTTGTTTAAGTGTTTTAGCATTTTGTGTGTGCTCCCACAGGATCCCGGCGCAGTATGTGTACCCCCAGGCCTTCATGCAGCCCAGTGTGGTGATTCCTCAGCCCCCCAGCGCATCCACGCCAGCTGCCTCGCCGTACCTGGACTACAGCGCCACCTATGCGCAGTACTCTGCCACTGCGGCCAGTGTAGCAGCTGCTGCCTATGAGCAGTACCCTTATGCAGCCTCCCCTGCCACACCAAGCTACCTGGCCACTGCACCTGGATACGGCTATGTAGCCCCGCCCTCCCTAGCGACTGGCCCCGCCTCCGCCTCTGCTCCCTCCACCACGTTTGGGCAATTCCAGGCCCAGCAGCTACAGAGTGACCGTTTGCAGTAACCATGGCAACCACTGCCACACCTGCCAGAATTGACACACAAACACACACTCATATCGGTGACCTGTTGAGGGGCCAGAGAATGACCCACAGGGAGTGAAAGTGGGGCCAGAGGCTGACTGGTGTGTGACACACCTGGAACTGCACAACAGACTGGGAAACTAGCTTTACTTTATTAGAATTATTATTATATCTTAAATTATTACCATTATTGGTATTATTATTAGAATTGTTTCATAGTAATTGTTTCTGTTTTTATTAGAATATTTATAAATTTAGCACTGAATGTGGAGAGATGCAGGTGCTGCAGGAGGTCTGCTTGCTCCTGCCCCACACACACTAAAGCAGCAGAAACTCCAAGTAGGAGTCAGTCCCTTCAGGTATACACATACAGAGCTGGACATTTTCTGTGCCTGTCATACTGAACAGATTCACCTGTGTGGCGGAAACGGTCTGAGTGCCATCCGAGCTCCACCCTCACACGCAGAGCATCGTATAACATCAGACCTTACAAACAAAGATAAAATAAGCTGTGCAGTCACACACACACACACACGCACCTCTCTCTCTTTCTCTTGCTCACCCACACACACACACATGTACACCTCTCTTTTGCTTGCTCACAGATACACACCTCTGTTTTTCACTCCCTCGCTTACACACACACACACACACACACACACCTCTTATTTGCTCACATACACACACCCAACTCTTGCTCACTCTAACACTCTCACATACACATACACACACCTCTCTTTCACTCACACATTCACTCATATATGCACGCGCATGCACACATGCACACACATATGCACGCACAAACAGACACGCACGCACACACACACACGCACACACACAAGGCAGGTCAGATATCACAGGCAGAGCAGCAGCTGCTGGGGCAGACAGACAGACAGACAGAGGGCTGTGTGGAGAAATCATGCAGCTGTGCTTGTTTGTTCAGCTGCGACGCATTTGACCCCTCTGCTGCAGTCTGGGACAGACACCTGTGGATAAGATCAATCATAACCATGCACATATGGCTGTGTTGAATTTCATCCAAAAACCAGGAGAATCTCATAGTTCTGTGACCCTACAGCCACCCATGTTTGGCCTTTTGTGGAATAACTGAGAGGGAGATTGACACACTGTCAGTCCTATGATGTCATAACCACTGTGTTAGTGGTTTCATCAAACCCAGAAAATGGGTGGAGCTTCTGTGCACAGCCCGTGATGTGTTAATTTACCCCAACCCGTGCTGCAGATTGTAGCTCCGCCCATTACTGGGTTCATGAGTCCTCAGGCTCTCCTGACCCCTAACCCATTCCACCATCTGAATCAGGTTTGAGCTCTGGGGCAGTGAGACCCGGCTCTGCAGATCTGAGCACTGTGCCTTTCCAGTATTTTACTGGTTAATACCAGCTTCTACTTTACATATTCATTTTACAGTTTGATTGTGCTCTGAGGGGTGTTGTATAAATTAATATTGTATCTTCATCTCATGTAGGTTATTGGGAAAATGTATCGGCAGTGCATTAACATATTCAACCAAAAATGTTGAATTAAGGAATTTATTTATTATACAAATCTGTATGCACACTGTACAATTACATGTATAGTATACATATTACAATTAATTATATACAGAATATTGTGTTTGTTGTTCTGAATCTTTGAGGGCAATAATAAATATTACCTAGATTGATACATTTTGTATAATACACATATTGGCATATGTTTAGAGTGATACACAGCATACGGTACGCAGCAGTAACAGAGATATTGTTTCAGAGCAGAATCTGGGCCCTGCTTCCTTTCCAGATGGACACCGTCGGAAATCTGATACTTGAACTGTTTATTTCAAGGGAAAACAAAAGTACATAAAATAGCACTGTACTGAAGCTTTTGATTGACACTGGATTATGGGATGTACCGTGTTATTAAGTTTTCAAGCAGGGCAAATGTAGAGGTTCTGTTGGGATGGACACTCATCCTGAATTTCCACATAATTTACTCCTGTATCAGAATAAATTGTTTTGTATGTAAATGCATATCTGCTGTGGGCTGAATGTGTCTCCTGTCTGTGCACCTCTGTGTCACAGCAACATTTTATACAAAGATACTTTTCACACTACACACTCTCACAGCTGGGTATTTAAACACTACACACTCTCACAGCTGGGTATTTAAACACTACACACTCACACAGCTGGGTATTTAAACAGGACTCAACCCAGTGATGGGCAGCCTGGGTTTTGGCCCAGCTACCGTACACTCACACAAACGCATGTTCCAACAACAATTCCTGTTACGCAGCATTTTAGTTTTATTTAAGTAATGATAACTTTGTTATAAATGACATTATAAATGATTCAAATATTTCAAACAGAACTTTGTGCTGTTAATACATATTCATTTTTCAATACTCAGTGGGCCACATGGAAAGGGAGAAAGGGCATGCCATCTCTGATCATCATTATAATTTTTCATTTTACTTATTAATTACTACTTGAAATTAAATGACCAATGAGATGTGCACATTCATTACATTAGCTAAAGTGGTTTGCACCCAAAAGCTTGGCATTTTCTACATAGTATTGCAGTACCGTCTCTAGATGTCGGTTTGTAGGGGCGCGTTCACAATATGTCTTGCGGGTAACCGTTATTCAGCCATTCCTTATTTAGGCGTGTTGTCAGCGGGACTCCGCGCTCCTGGATATCTAAAACCAAGCGAGAAGCGAGGTCGCCTAGTGATCTGCCCATCGACTTTTCCACCGCTTTCTCAGGTTCGCCGATGTTGCTTTATTTGGAAGTCCCGGAAGCACCCGGCTCTCGCGCAGTGACTGGCAGGAGGGCACGAGCTGCGGCACGACCAGACCCCTCTGGCTGCGGTTAGAGATTTAAAAAACGTTCAACAAAATAAGTGGAACTCATTTAACAGGTATTATTGTGATCAACTTCGTACTGGTTTTTAGAGCAAATGCATTGTCGGAATGGGATAAGGGTGTGTGTTGGCTGGAAGCATGCGTTTTTGTCTGCATGAAGAGGCATTTGGCTGTGTTGTAGGAATGACAAGACAAAACGAAGGAGCGAGCAGTCTCTCTTTCATACTGTCTCGCCAGTTAAGAGTATGTTATTTCTGTTGTTACGTTCACGTTATGAAATCATTTACATCAATTGATTTGATCATTTCGACAAAATGGATTATGCCCAAATACATGGAGTATATACCATTATTAACATCATTCGTAAGGTCGATAGAATATCATTAATTTATTGTAGTTTGAGGATACAAGCCTGAACCACTTGCTTTTATATATGTTGATAAATGTTACTGTTGACTGGTTGCGTTTTTAGCTTCATTCAAAACAGCGGTCGGAAATCCTGGCTGATGATTCTCGAATAAAAGCAGGGTTCTTGCGATGACGCGCAGATTGTGGCGCTTGAAGCCGCCCAGTGAGTTTCTTTTGTTTGAAATGCGGCACTGATAGACATGACCTGATGTGAGCTGATACAGGGAGTTGGACCTTGTTTGTTGTTTACGCCAAGCAGGACCTGCATCTATAGGTATCCTGTCTGTCGTAGTTTCCGCCATTTGGAAAGGCTGTTTTCTATAAATTTACATGAGCCAGGTGTATTAAATGTGTTATAATGATTTTAGGAAGTTGATTTTAGCTTTATAGGTAAATGTTTAATATGTTGTAAAAGTTTCAGTTGTTCAAAAAAGACTTACAAAATAACTTCGCCTTCACACATGGAATTATGATTTTAATCAAGAAGGTCGTAGATTAAACTAGCCGTAAATACATCTCTAAAAAATATATATAGAAATAAAAATAAGATGTAAATGAACTCACACAGCACAGGTTCTGAGCTAATTCAGTGTGAACTGTTTGCTGCATGATCTTAAAGTAAATTAGTCCTGTCAGAGTCTGTCGGTGGCCATTTTAACAAAAAACTTTATTCAACAATGCCATAACAGTACAGGTCTAAGACAGTGTGAGAGAGGAGTAGCTGCACCAGAATGTATCAGACTGACCCATTTTTTGTTACTTTTATGATCATTTCATTGTTTTTTAATATTCTAGTTTAAAAAGCTGCTGTGCAGTCTCCAGCTGTAATGTGCAGTATCTGACTGTAATGCGTAGTCTAAGCTGTGCAGCCCCGGGCTTTAATGCGCAGTCACAGTCTAAACTGTGCAGCCCCGGGCTTTAATGCGCAGTCACCGTCTAAGCTGTGCAGCCCCGGGCTTTAATGCGCAGTCACAGTCTAAGCTGTGTAGCCCCGGGCTTTAATGCGCAGTCACCGTCTAAGCTGTGCAGCCCCAGGCTTTAATGCGCAGTCACAGTCTAAACTGTGCAGCCCCGGGCTTTAATGCGCAGTCACAGTCTAAACTATGCAGCCCCGGGCTTTAATGCGCAGTCACCGTCTAAGCTGTGCAGCCCCGGGCTTTAATGCGCAGTCACAGTCTAAACTGTGCAGCCCCGGGCTTTAATGCACAGTCACCGTCTAAGCTGTGCAGCC
>CM040743.1:49861904-50012000 GCA_022829145.1 Albula goreensis
GGCGCAGATGGCAGCTCTACTGAAGCCCATCTCAGATCAAATCCTGGAAGTGCAGAACTTCCGTGAGCACAACCGTGGCAGCCGCCTGTTTAACCACCTGTCTGCTGTCAGTGAGAGCATCCCTGCCCTGGGGTGGGTCACCGTGGTGAGTAACGCTGGCAACCATGTTACCATGGCCAGTAATGCTGGCAACCACATCACTGTGGCAAGCAACCTTGGTAACTGCATCACCTTGTTTGGGGATTTGTACTGGTAGTGTGTCATTGGAAGGTTAGTCCTGGTAGTGTGTTATTGGAAGGTTAGTCCTGGCAGTGTGTTATTGGAAGGTTAGTCCTGGCAGTGTGTTATTGGAAGGTTAGTCCTGGCAGTGTGTTATTGGAAGGTTAGTCCTGGCAGTGTGTTATTGGAAGGTTAGTCCTGGCAGTGTGTTATTGGAAGGTGAGTCCTGGTAGTGTGTTATTGGAAGGTTAGTCCTGGTAGTGTGTTATTGGAAGGTTAGCCCTGGTAGTGTGTTATTCGTAACAGACTCCGACAGAAAGTATTGTAAACTCCATTGACTTCAACAGGACGATGGTACATTAGCCCTGGTTGAGTGCTGTGGGTAGGTCTGTGGGTTCGTTGGTTTTGTGTTGCTGGTGTGATTCTCAGTTTGCAGTGTGTTTGTCTCTCTGTAGTGTATGAAGCCAGGTCCATATGTCAAGGAGATGAATGATGCTGCCATATTTTACACCAACCGTGTTCTGAAGGACTACAAAGATACGTGAGTGATGTGTGCAGTGGTGCTCCCTAAGGCCTCTGTAGGCCCTGTCTGTCCGTCCGTCCGTCACAGCCTCGTCCTCATTCCTCCCCCGCAGAGACAAACGGCACGTGGACTGGGTTCGCTCATACCTGAACATCTGGACAGAGCTGCAGGCCTACATCAAACAGCACCACACCACCGGCCTGGTCTGGAGCCAAAATGTAAGGCTGAACACTCTCCCCACTAACACTGAACAAAGTCCCCTGTAGCCTGAACACTCTCCCCACTAACACTGAACAGTCCCCTGTAGCCGGACACTCTCCCCACTAACACTGAAAACAACTCCATAACTGCCTAATGCATTTGTTTTGGAAGCAAATAACTGCCCTTGCGATTTTTAGAAGCTCTATAGTAACCTTTTTAAACAGAGGACCACAGAGAATGAATGAATGAATACAGGACATCATTAGTCAGAGTCATCTACAGTAGTATTAGGCTGTCATCGATGTACCTGCTTATCTTTAGCGTGTAACTTTAGGTAAGAAAAGGTTAAGTTAGATTGGTTAGTAGAGTGTGAAATGGGGAGAGCGGTATAGGGCAGGCATCCTATTGGATGGAGAGCATACTGCTGTTTGGGTGATACCCTCTGCTGGACAGAGAGTGTACTGCAGTTGGTACAGTGCACCCTGCTGGATGGACAGAGTACTGGAACTGTTTCCTTTGCAGGGTCCAATGGCCTCACCCTCTATTCCTGGCTCTGAACACCTGGCCCCACCCCCTCCCCCTCCTCCACCCCCTCCAGCCTATGAGGACACCAAATCTGACACCAATGCCCTTCACTCAGCCCTCTTTGCTCAGCTCAACCAGGGGGAGGGCATCACTAAAGGTAAGCTTACTTATGTGCAGGAGAGACTGAGAAAGAGAGGGTGACAGGAAAGAGAAAGGGGGGGAGTGAGTGAAGCAGGGAGAGAAGAAACACAAAGGGAGAGGTAATCTTTGTGTTGGGCATGACTGCAGCTATGGTTGTGTCAGTGACCCTGAGCATTCCTCTTTGCGTGTGTGTGTGTGTGTGTGTGTGTGTGTGTGTGCAGGCCTGAAGCATGTCTCCGATGACCAGAAGACCCATAAAAACCCAGATCTGCGTTCCCAGGGTGGGGTCACACCCTCTGCTCTAAAGAACCGGCCCACCTCCGGCCCCAAAGCCATGCCCACCCACAGCCACGCCCCCCTGCTTGAGCTGGAGGGGAAGAAATGGAGGGTGGTATGTATCCCTGTCTTTTCCTTCATCTAAATTTCTCTACTCTTCTGTGCATTGTGAGTGGTGTTTGGATTGTGTATTGCATTGCATAGTAATTGGGTGGTGTTGTATAGTTGTCGTATAGCATTGCATAGTAAATGGGTGTTGTATAGTTGTTGTATAGCGTTGCATAGTAATTGGGTGGTGTGTGGTATTTGTGTGGTGTTGCATAGTAATTGGGTGGTGTGTGGTATTTGTGTGGTGTTGCATAGTAATTGGGTGGTGTGTGGTATTTGTGTGGTGTTGCATAGTAATTGGGTGGTGTGTGGTATTTGTGTGGTGTTGCATAGTAATTGGGTGGTGTGTGGTATTTGTGTGGTGTTGCATAGTAATTGGGTGGTGTGTGGTATTTGTGTGGTGTTGCATAGTAATTGGGTGGTGTGTGGTATTTGTGTGGTGTTGCATAGTAATTGGGTGGTGTGTGGTATTTATGTGGTGTTGTATAGTAATCTTATTATTTACCGCTCAGGAATACCAGAAAGAGGCGCGGGAATTGTTGATCACTGACACAGAGCTCCGGCAGGTGGTGTACGTCTTCAGCTGCAGTAACTCCACCCTGCAGATCAAAGGAAAAGTTAACTCCATTATACTGGGTGAGCTGCCCCTTAGCACCAGCAGAGGGCGCTGTAATATGAACAGTATAATCGAACCTTGAATGTAGCTGTGACTCACCTTCCTGCTGCTTACCTTCGTCTTCTTGGTTCCACAGATAACTGTAAGAAAATGGGTGTGGTGTTTGATAGTGTGGTAGGAATCGTGGAGATCATCAACTGCAAAGATATGCAGATTCAGGTAAGAGACACTCCCAAATGACTCACTGACACAGGAGTCAGTTGCTCCCAAATTAATCACTCACATATGCAGGACTTACTCCCATGAGACTCACAAACACAGAACTCACACAACTCAAAATCAAATAACTTGTTTCTGTACGACTCATTAACATTATTCACTCACACATGGGGCTGATGCAGGAGCCCCTACACAGAGGGTCAGAGTTAGGGTTAGCATTGCGTCTAGCCCTAACCCTACACAGAGGGTCAGGGTTTGGGTTAGCATTGCGTCTAGCCCTAACCCTTCACAGAGGGTCAGAGTTAGGGTTAGCATTGCGTCTAGCCCTAACCCTACACAGAGGGTCAGAGTTAGGGTTAGCATTGCATCTAACCCTAACCCTACACAGAGGGTCAGAGTTAGGATTAGCATTGCGTCTAGCCCTAACCATACACAGAGGGTCAGAGTTAGGGTTAGCATTGCATCTAACCCTAACCCTACACAGAGGGTCAGAGTTAGGGTTAGCATTGCGTCTAGCCCTAACCCTACACAGAGGGTCAGAGTTAGGGTTAGCATTGCGTCTAGCCCTAACCCTACACAGAGGGTCAGAGTTAGGGTTAGCATTGCGTCTAGCCCTAACCCTACACAGAGGGCCAGGGTTAGGGTTAGCATTGCGTCTAGCCCTAACCCTACACAGAGGGTCAGAGTTAGGGTTAGCATTGCGTCTAGCCCTAACCCTACACAGAGGGTCGGGGTAAGGGTTAGCATTAGCATTGCAGCTAGCCCTAACCCTACACAGAGGGTCAGAGTTAGGGTTAGCATTGCGTCTAGCCCTAACCCTACACAGAGGGTCAGAGTTTGGGTTAGCATTGCGTCTAGCCCTAACCCTACACAGAGGGTCAGAGTTAGGGTTAGCATTGCGTCTAGCCCTAACCCTACACAGAGGGTCGGGGTAAGGGTTAGCATTAGCATTGCAGCTAGCCCTAACCCTACACAGAGGGCCAGGGTTAGGGTTAGCATTGCAGCTAACCCTAACCATACACAGAGGGTCAGAGTTAGGGTTAGCATTGCATCTAACCCTAACCCTAACCCTACACAGAGGGTCGGGGTAAGGGTTAGCATTAGCATTGCAGCTAACCCTAACCATACACAGAGGGTCAGGGTAAGGGTTAGCATTAGCATTGCAGCTAGCCCTAACCCTACACAGAGGGTCAGGGTTAGCATTGCAAAGTAAATGATTCATGAAGCAGTAAGTGACTGAGTGACATATGCTCCATGATGTGGTGATGTCACTCTGCTGTTGCCTAGGTGATGGGGACAGTACCCACCATTTCAATCAATAAGACAGATGGCTGCCATGTTTACCTGAGCCAGGAGGCCCTCCACTGTGAGATCATCAGTGCCAAGAGCTCGGAGATGAACATACTGCTTCCACAAGGAGACGACTATGTGAGTCTGAGAGAGGGAGAGTGGGAAAGAGGGGAAGACTCAAGCAGTAAGAGAGTGTGCTAGCTGTTAATTGTGGTTTTGTGTCATGAGGTGGTGTTTTGAAACTGTGCTTGCTTTGACTGCTTGTTTGTGTTGCAGAGGGAGTTCCCTGTCCCCGAGCAGTTTAAGACAGTGTGGAACGGCTCCAGGCTAGTAACAGAGCCCACCGAGATGGCTGGCTGATCCCCCACCTCCTCTTTACACTGCAGTCTCACGTACTCATTCAGAAAAAACAATCTCATCAGTTACCTTCAGTCTCTCACTACAACACTGCAGCCGGAACAGTGCACATATTGAACTAGTCTTTACATGTTAGAATTCTGTGTTTGGATCGCCCACACAAACTCACATGCTCATGCACAGGTACATATAGCACTGTATGCTTACAAAGCATTGTGGGAAAAATAGTATGTTTGTGAGTGATGTGTTGATGAATGACATATCCCCTCATCTGATTTCAAACTGTGGAGTGAAAGGTTTAAACAAAGTGGGGATATCCCATATATAATATTTTTATCAAAATGAAATTCTTCCTTCACAATGTTGTGCCATAATTTTAACCAGAGAGACGTACGTGCGTGTATGCTGACAGTATCTTTAAGGCAGTGTATGAGCAGTGCAGCTGTAGTCTGATAGCTTAGTTTGTGTAGCAGCTGATCTGGGGATACGCTGTGTGGCTGATCTCAGCTTGTGTCTGTTCTCCTCTGTCCCTCTCACTGCCTACATTACCCAGCAGTGCTCCCTCTCATCTCCTCTCCAGCACCACTGTGAGCCTGCAACCAATAAGCAAAGAGGAGGATTTATTTAGAAACAAACACATTTTAAAGGCACAGTAGTTTGCAGCTATTGATTTGTTTATTGGACATTTTTCCAAATAAAAGGAATGTTTTAATGTGTGCAGTCCCTTCTTCATGTGTTCAGTCTGATTACATTACAGACACAGGGCATCTCAACCAAAACAGCAGAATTAGTGTAATGCTCATCCAGACCAGCAGAGGGAGCCATTGCACACTCAGGTATAATGACAGTCAGACCTTCCTCCTCCAAGCCTTGGGAACAAGGTGTACAGACTCTGTAGCCAATCAGTGAGTCAGATGAATCACAGAAGTCCTGAAATCACAGACAGTGACCCAGGCCTGGTAAGTATGCGAGTGTCAGTGCTTCATGACCAGGTTTCCCTCAGAGTCCTGCGTGAACAGCTCCCCCTTCAGGAGCAGGGGGGAGGGTGCAATCCAGGGCTCCGCCGCACAGTGTGCTTGGGTAATTTGGTCCAGCAGGGGGCGCCGGTGAGCAATCACCAGCCTGCCCTCAGAGTCCTGTGTGAACAGCTGAGTAAGGCTCTCCACCTCGGACTCCACCTCCCACAGGTCATGCAGGGGGCGTTTCCAAGGTGACAGGGGGATAGTTCCCCTATTATGGGATATAGCAAGGGGGGACAAGGGGGTGGGTGGGGCTAAAGGTCGGGCTAAGGGTGGGGCTGTCTGACGGTTCTCTTTCCCTTCTCCCTGGTGTGCGATCACACGCTGCCCCTGGGAATCCTGGGTAAAATGGAAGCGCAGGCTTAGTGAGCTGTCTGGGGCACACAGCCTCTTTCCTGCATGCTCTTCTTCATCATCGCCTTTTTCCTCAGGCTGCCAGCTGAGCTCCCTCACAGCACCCCCTAATGGTCTCTCCTGAGAACCACCACCTTTCTGTCTTTGATTGGCAGAGACCTTGCCTCCCTCTGTCTGATTGGCAGAGATCACTCCTCTCTTTTTCTGATTGGCTGGGCTACCACTTCCCACTCTCTTATTGACAGAAACCCCTCCTCCTTCTCTCCGATTGGCAGGCATTCTGTCTCCCTCACTGTGATTAGCTGGGTCCCCTGAGCGTTTGCGTTTCCTCTTCAGAGTGGCAGGTGCAGGTGAGCAGACGGCTGTAACCTTTGAGCAAGACTCCTCCTTACCTGAGAAAGAGCAGCGCAATATCACAAAGTCAAACATCTCATCATCACCTCAACTTAACTCTCCTTTGTGCTGTACAGGCCAGAGAGATGGACGAGCGTTTGATGCGTTTCACCGCACATGCAAGTCTGACGTATGGAGATGGAGTGTTTTAGTGCCGTTATGGGTAGGGTCTGGTGTTGGCATATAGTGGCACCTGGTTGGTAGAGTAAATCCTCATTTACTACAGGGCTTCTGCCTTTACTGACATCATACTGATAGGATGGCAGCAGATATCAGTTTAAATACGTGCAGGCTGGGGCACAGCAGGAGAGGGTGTGGGAGGTCACCTTGGCGAGGCGGCTGCAGGAAGGCAGTGATGGAGCTCTGTGTGGTGGTGGGAAACTGCAGTTTGGTCTGAGTGAAGTTCAGAGCCACGGCTGCGCTGTAGCCCCCGTTCGGTGCCAGGGGGTTCAACACCCTGGCGATGGGGCGGAACGGCCGTGCCTGGGACAGGAAGTGACATATTAGGGGGTGGAGTTCCATTGGGCTACAAATCAGGGGTGGAGATACAGTTCAACAGGGACAGGCTTGCAAACTGATTATACTGTAAGATGCAACACAAAATCTTGATCTCATTACCTTTAGTCTTGCTCTGATAAGTAATGGAGATATAGTTCCTGATTTTATTGTGAATTTTGCTGCCCCTTTCGTCCCTGTTGTGGCTCAGTGCTACCCAAAACAGCCATAGCTGTGCTGGCAGTTCTGTGAGCTCTTAAGCCCTCAGACTGGAAAACTATTATGTGCGAGAACAGCAATGGAGCAGCAATGTGCCGAGCCAGAGCTCATCCAAACAGCACACTCTACTGGTGACGCCAGATCTAGGATCAGTAAACCACACCTAAAGCAGGCCATCACTGGAAGCTGACCCAGGGTCAGTGCTGGGACTGTATGTCACATTTCCTTACCACTTTGCACTTCCGGCGGAGATCTGCAGTGTCCAGCCACACGCCACATTCTTCCTGTGTGCTGGCAGGGGGCTTGGAGGCCTTCATCACCGGCATGGTACTACCCACTCCCCTCACTCGCCCTGTTGTGAAAGAGGAGTGGGGTCCATAACTAAACTTTCTTTTTAAATAATAACAACCATCATCATCCATCAATAAAAAAACCAATGTTTTTTGTATAGAATTTTTCAGGCCACAAGTTTGCTGTGGTTTGCCATAATAAATGAAACATACACATACTAAAACAAATTACAAAAATTAACTTTAAAAACGTACAGGTTTTGAAAGAGTCGGAGAGGAAAATACAGATAAATATACATTTATATACAGACCACACACACGTATGTACACACACAATGTAAGATTTACTAAAAGTGAATGCAAACACCAATGCAAATAAGAAAACACTGAATTAAATACAAGTTATTTAAAAAGATGAACCTTTAGCAGATGTTCGAATTTGGAGATTGCTGTCCCGTTTGAAGGGCTTTGACGGTTACGAAGTTATCTTACCAAGATAGCTGGCCAACTTTGTAGACATGCCGAAGTGAAAACACTTCAGAGGCGGTTGTAGACCATGACCAGATAGTCTAGATTAAGAGCTAGTTAGTTTAACTTGCCTAATTATCTTCATAATACTTAACGCTACTAAAGTTAGCCAGATAACGAGTGAACCTCCCGCGGGTCTCCCTCTTATTTTAGACGGGTTTTTGATACATAAAGTAGGTCTAGAGGCCAAAATTATCCGCGCTGTTTGTTAGAGCAACTGAAATGAAGCTGCCATATCCTATAAAAAGATCAGCAAACATTACAAAATAGAGGCAGTCACATATTTAGTTAAAAGGATATTCGTACAGGTAACAATATACCATTGACCTAGCCATGAAACGCGGCTATGAAAATAATTTTAGAACGCTACTTGGTATTACTAAGCTAGTGATCTACTTACCATCGTCATTGAAAATTCAGTCGTTCGTATCACTTACCTAAGGGCGTTTTTCTGCTTTACACACAAATGTGAAAGAAATGAGACAACAAAGACAACCCTCTACTTCTGAACATTCAAACTCCCGCCAGGACAGGCTTCTCTAGGGCAGTTAAGCGTATGCCTGATCAAAATTGTATATGAAAATAAAAATATATTGTAACATTTAAAATGAATTTTTGTGCCCCGTGTCGAAATTGAAAATTATTTCCTTTGAATATCAGTTCAGGCATGTAATTTAACGTTTATACACAAAAAAGCACACCATTTAGAGAGCATAGGCAATGGAAGGAAGTGACGTGTTAAGGCAACGGGGTGTGTTTGTGGTGACATTAAAATTAGCAAAAAGGTGAGTAGGAAGTATTTTTCTTCTTTTAAATGTGGATTAAAATGGAATGGTTTATATGCCGTGTTATTTCAAACGAAATATAAGATAAGGGAGATTCATGAGATGTCATCCTCGATACCTAAAGAATCATGGATCCTTTTGATTGAGAAATGCGAGCCAGTTAGCAGTAGCTAGCCAGCTGTATAGCAGACGAGTTATCCAAGCAAAGCTAATGTTATTATGCTACTAGGCAAGTAATCCACAACAAAAACGCGGATTATGAAGTATCTCTGTTTGGGAAATTAATCTCATAAAATGAATTAGTGGAATAGAAACATAAATGAGGAAACCATGCTACACCAGTTAGGTCAGCTGAATCTAGATTTCCGCGTCATACTTGCTATCGCAATAATAGTTTAACATAAAAAATAAGATCCCTGCCTGAAATGTAGCATGTGATTCCAACGATTTTATACTCTCGAATTGTCGGTATAGTTATATATAACAGCATCTTGCGTTCGTGAACAGTAGATTTTAGCAGTTTAGCTCCAAGATTATGAAAATATGCTTGTTTATCGTTGATGAAGAGGTACTTTCTCCTCTAACCAGGTTGTTGTTGTTTCTGAATCCCAGGAGAGGAAAGTGGTATAGACTCACGAAAAGGTCCAGGGTGAATGTGGAGCTCGTTGACTTGTGGTTATAATTTCTTTTATTTCGCAGGAATTGTACAGACCGTAGAAGATCAGTTAATTTCGCCGTGGGGGAGTTTGGTCCAGTCGCCATGTTTCACGGAATTCCGGTGAGCGCAGGAATTGGCGGAGGTACGTCCATCACCTTAATTAAATATAGCTGTCGGACGTATATTTCTGAATAAATCGGAATAACTATATTTTGCACGGTGATATAAGTAAACCAACGTTTTAATAACCACTTCTGCTTGCTCAGTGCGTACATGTAAAGAAGTGTTGCGGTATGTTTTATGTCTCTTTCTTTATTTGTAGCCCCTGTCAACAAACCTGAACTGTATGAAGTAAGTATATCTGCCCATACCCTATGATTAGTGTCATTTGGTCAAATACTTGCATTACATTTTCGACTTTTAGCAGATGCTCTTACAGTGTTCACACCTCTACAATCTGTCCATTTACGTAGCCGGATATGCTCTGAAACAATTAGTAGTTTGCTCAGACATACAAGAGATGTGCCGTCAGTCTTTCAGTGTCTCTTTGAATTCATCCGTGGTGGTAAAAAGTTAAAATCTAACAGTGTTTTTACTCACTACTCCATTGTGTCAGTGCAGAATAAGTTAATTTGAAAGGACCTGTGTTCAGATTTGAGTTTATTGGCAGTACAGCAGGATGACAAATGTATGGCAGAAAGTGAAGTACTGAAATAAGCTTTATTTCTGAAAGCTGGTGATGTTAAACCCCCAGCTATCCCTGTACTGCTTCATTTTATAATTTTGTTTTTTCAGTGAAATAATATTATGTGGAAAACAATACATTTGGATGTTGTATGAGGCAACTGAAAATGATGTTTTTCTGATACACAGGAGGTGAAGCTGTACAAAAATGCAAGAGAGAGAGAAAAGTGAGTGTTCCTGAAAGTGCTGCTGTAGTTACCGCAGTGACCGTGAGTAAGGGAATACGTCATTCAGCAGGTGTGATTACATTAACGTTGTCTTTTGGCAGGTATGATAATATGGCTGAGTTGTTTGCAGTGGTGAAGACTTTGCAGGCATTGGAGAAAGCATACATAAAGGATTGTGTGACACCCAATGAGTGAGTAATTTTTTCTGTGTGTGTGTCCATCACTATCTGTGTGTGTGAGTATGTTTCTGCATGTTTGGTTGATTGACCGGTGTGTCTGTCCTGATTGGTGAAATGACGGGGGTATGTTAGTGCTGAATGGATAATTGACCAGGGTGTGTGAGTGCTGATTGGTTAATGGGCAGGACTCTCTTGCAGGTACACTGCTGCTTGCTCCAGGCTGCTGGTTCAGTACAAAGCTGCTTTCAAACAGGTCCAGGGCTCGGATGTGGGCTCCATAGATGACTTCTGCCGAAAATACAGGGTGAGTTCTGCCCCTGCAAGTGGCACATAACCCCCACACACGCACATAAAACACACTCATGTACACACACGTAAACACATATACAAGCTCATGTACAGGTACACATGTACACAGGCACATATGCACTCACGTTAGTGCACACAAACTCGCATACACACACTTACGTACACACATGCATATACACTCATGCACACATATACTGTTTAGTTTTTGGATATGATAACATTTTTGGAACATTTTACGATTACTAATATGTGTTTATTATGAATCAGATCTGGTATAATAATAACAAATAAAATTATGCACGATGTGTCCCCATATGCTGTGTTGTCAGCTCGACTGCCCTCTTGCTATGGAGAGGATCAAAGAAGATCGCCCAATCACTATTAAGGATGACAAGGGCAACTTGAACCGCTGCATTGCTGACATTGTCTCTGTGAGTTACACAGCTAGCTGAACTGTTAATCATATCTTTATATGATAATTACTACTGCAGTGTCTTCCTATATATTGTGCAAAACCCTGTGAGTATGTGTAAGCGTGTGTGAGAGAGAGAGTGTGGGGGTGTGAGAGTGTGTATGGGCATGGGCTAAAAGAGTGTGGGCCTCATCCTGGTTTTGTCTGTCTTCGCTGCAGCTCTTTATCACAGTGATGGACAAGTTGCGTCTGGAGATCCGAGCCATGGATGAGGTAACGCATCAGTGTCTCTCTGTCATCAGCTCTGCCCTCCGTCAGTCAGTCAGGAGCTTCAGTCTCTCAGTCAGTCAGGAGCTTCAGTCTCTCAGGCTGTAAAGAGCTTTGATGTGAGCTGTGATTTAAAAGGTTATGTCATGTGATCATGTACCTCTGTGATTGGTCAGATCCAGCCAGACCTAAGGGAGTTGATGGAGACCATGAACAGAATGAGCAACATGCCCCCAGAGTTTGAGGCCAAAGACAAAGTCAGTCTGTGGTAAGACTCCATACCCCTCACCTCCGCACATACCTGGGCACATATCAACATACCCCTCACCTCCGCACATACCTGGGCACATATCAACATACCCCTCACCTCCGCACATACCTGGGCACATATCAACATACCCCTCACCTCCGCACATACCTGGGCACATATCAACATACCCCTCAACTCCGCACATACCTGGGCACATATCAACATACCCCTCACCTCCGCACATACCTGTGCACATATCAACATACCCCTCACCTCCGCACATACCTGTGCACATATCAACATACTCCTCACCTCCGCACATACCTGTGCACATATCAACATACCCCTCAACTCCGCACATACCTGTGCACATATCAACATACCCCTCAACTCCGCACATACCTGTGCACATATCAACATACCTCTCACCTCAGCATGTACCTGTGCACATACCTGTGCCCATATCGGGACACTTCTGCTGAAGCCTATTTACATGCCTCTACACCTGCACTATTGTGTTGTCTGCACATGTACGCTATGCATCTGAACAAATCTGTACACCTGCAGCACAGCTATACCTAACCTATAAATACCTGCACTCAGGTGCTACTCCCCTTCACCACCTTACAGTACCGTAAACACCTGCACTCACCTGTATGCTGTGTCTCTGCAGGTTATCCACTCTCAGTAGCATGTCGGCCTCAGATGAGCTGGACGACTCTCAGGTTCGGCAGATGCTGTTTGATTTGGAGTCTGCGTACAACGCCTTCAACCGCTTCCTGCACTCCTCCTGAGTGTGCACTGTCTCCTTCCCCTCTTCCTCCTCCCACTCTGACACTCTCCCCGTTTCCTCTTTCTGCCCTCTGGACAGCTCCCCCCTCCATTTGAGGGGCTGTTTGGTGTTTGTTAATCCTGTAATAATCTGGCTGTTGTTTCTGAGTGGGGAGCTTGGCCTTGGGTTGGATCCCCAGTCTGTGCTTAGGCTTTGGCATCACCTGCACAGCTCGGGATCTGGGTATGCCGGTTATTTCTCCCAGCCTGTTCAGCTCTTCTCCTATCCCCCATTCTGTTGTTGTTTTGCTGTATTTTTCTGAAAGGAAACTCATCATGTTCTGAAGCAGTTAGGGAAATATATTTGAGAACATTCTGAGATCCTTCTCTCCGAAATACCCAGGGGGAAATGTATCTGTAAAACTAAACATTTAGTTATAGTTTGTTAATCAAGCACTGATCAAACAGTATGTCCTGGATCCTGGCTGGTTCAAAACCCTCTGACCTTTGGCCTAACTTTGGTCAGCAAGATGAAATAGAGTATAGAGGTGGGGCTCTTTCACTGCCATGGTTTGATTCACAAAAGGTTGAAATCAAGCCCTGACAGGAAGTCTCGAACCTCTGTCATCCTGCAGAATTGACGTCAGACTGACTGTAACAGCCCCCATTAGATCAGACTGTAAGAACTGCACTCAAAGCCATGGCTTCCCCATCTCTGCTTGCAGCCACAGAAATGCCAGGACCAGTTAGGCCTTTTGGTGAAGGAAACTGATTTTTATTTCTGTACTGCCACCTTTTATTTAGGGAAAACTAATGTTAATATTAGGGAGGTTCGTCAGGGGCCACAGGAACGTGAGGAACCTCTCACACTTCACCCAGTTTAAGAAACTATTTATTTTACTTTAGATTCTTTGTAAATACACTAACTTCAGAAAAATGCATGTAACCTCTTTTAAAAAATAAAAAAAACTCCAAAAATACCTCCAGCAATGTGTGATTCATTTTTGCTTTCTGTGTTTCCATCCAAGTTTCAGAGCTCGAGTGTAAACATGAGTGAGCCATAACTCAAATGCCATTTACAGGTAATGGAGAACCAGGGGTTCAAAGTGGGTGGGAAATGTAAGTGATTTTGTAGCCAATCAGATGTAAGGGGAGTGGCTGGTGCTCTGCAGGTTCCACATGAGTGCCCCCCATTGCCCCACAAGGACCTCCTTGAGAAATGAGTTTGTTTTCCCAAGTAGTCTCCAAGCCAACTAAAAACCAATCCCACAACTGCTTTACTTCAACAGTCAGATATGAGACCGGCGAGGATGTGTGCTAGTATTATAAAATTTTGTTGGTGATAGCTGGCACATTGATAGGATTTCCTCAAAGTCTTGTGAACACTTTTGAAGTGTTTTCCCATGCCCTCTTGTAACGGCATCGTCCTGAAAACATTACGTTTTCCGACAACATATTGCGACTTTTACATGATGTTGGTCTGAATGACGGGGCCCCAGTCTGTCTGTCTACACACCTGTTCCCTTGAACCTGCTGAATACGAACTCAGTCACCCCAATCAATTCACGCATGTGCACTACAGGTGCTACAGCTTTAAGAGCAGGCACGCTGTAAGAGCGAGTTTGTCCGGTTAGCAACGTCGCCAGGGTGACAAACAATCACAAATGGAAAAGAAGTGGACTGTTTGCATTTAACGCAATCAGCAAGAGCAAACAGCAAGCTACGGTCTGCAGGAGACGGAGAGATGCGAAAAGAAACACTTAATCCGTTAGAGCCCAGGGAAGTTTGGGATTTCATATTTATTAATAATTAAGCGGTTTGAAATATTATGTGAGTGATAGGCATATGCGTACCTAACTTTAAAAGCTTGATTTGTAATTTGTTAAGCAGTTAAAACTTGGAAGTGCAGCTTAACTGCTGTGGCTTACCAGGAAAACTGAAGAAGGGCGAGGACAAACAAATTGAATATTGATCTCCGCTTTCGTTTAGCTTTAGGGGAAAGTCGAAACGGGTTGAGCAACATTATGCCGGACTAAAGGTGGCAGAACCATAAAACCATATGGCTGCCGGTCCGCGTTCGATAGTATCAGATACTTAACCGGTTTGGCGGGTCTAAAAGCTAGTATGCTTACAAGCCAAGCCAATGAAACATATATGAAATGAATGTATTTTAATCACGATATTTTGTTGTTTGAACCCTACCGTATAATTATAATCGTCGATTTGATCGATTGCACAATGAACATCTCTGATGTGGAAGAGCACATCTCGCAGAAATATGAAATAAAGAAAAGACTCGGGAAAGGGGTAGGTACTAATTTTTACTGTAGACTATAGGGCATATTGTTCCCTCTGGTATCCACGTTTTGCCACTCAGACGTGTTTACTGGTTAAGTCGTATGCGTAGACTTAAGTAGAATTAGGACTAGTTAGCCTCTAACTAAGTGTATTGTTTGCATTTTAAGTATTGAACAAGTATGATTTAATGTTTTGGTGGACACAGCCTGGATCATCCTTTTCCCATGCTATCCCTTTAATAATAATAATAATAATAATAATAATAATAATAGTAGCAGTAGTAATAATAGTAATTATAATAAAATCTGCTCATATTAATTTGTCTCCTTCAGGCTTGCAGGGCAGCTGTGTCTCGTGCCGGACAGAAAGTACTGTTCCATCTATTGCAGTTGTGCCGTTTCTCTTTGTGTTGACAGCCCAGTGTTTAGGTTGCCAGGTTTTAATGGGGGATTATGTGCTCCCTGCAGGCCTATGGGATTGTGTGGAAGGCAGTGGACAGGAGGAGTGGGGAGGTTGTGGCTGTGAAGAAGATCTTTGATGCTTTCAGGAACAGGACAGATGCGCAGGTAACACCCACAAAATGTATACATGTACAGGTGGTTTTCTGTTCTATTTAAAATGTGATGAGTGTTTTTATTGTTACTTGGCTGTTCATTATGGTTATTGCTTTCTCCTATTTTCTTTCTGGTACCTCTCTGTGATTGACTCTTTTGGCTCAAACACAGAGGACTTTCAGGGAAATCATGTTCTTGCAGGTAAGAATCTGTTTACACACACACACACACACACACACACCCACAAACTGGCATGGACATACACACATGCAAGCACATATGCACACAGACAGTATGTTGGGTTGTTTATGGTTGAGTGTTGGGTTGTCTGTTGTACTTGTGTGGCTGAATGTTTGGTTGTATGTGTTTGATGTTGGGTTGTTTGTGTTTTGCACTGGCTGGAGAGTGGCTCTAACATCATGATTGCAGGAGTTTGGAGATCACCCCAACATCATCAAACTGCTGAATGTGATTCGCGCCCAGAATGACAGGGACATCTATCTGGTGTTTGAGTACATGGGTGAGATTCTCTTTATGTGGGGGGTGTATCTGGCTGAGGAGTTAGCATATATTATAAAATATATAAAGCAACTCTCATTCATTAACATTATTGAATGTCTTTTCATGAACACTACTGAAATAGCATTATTTCTGATATTGAGTCACTGAGTTGTTACTTTCATAGAATGTGATTGGTTGGGTTGTGAGCTGTGCTGTGTGTTTGTGGAATGTGATTGGTTGATCACTGTCCCTGCAGAGACTGATCTCCATGTAGTGATTAAGAGGGGGACCCTGCTGAAGGGTGTCCATCTGAGATACATCATGTACCAGATCCTCAACGCCACCAAGTTTCTGCACTCTGGAAACGTTATCCACAGAGATCAGAAGGTATGGATACACACACTGGTCTGGTGTGTGTGTTTGTCTGAGTGTTTGATTTGTGGTATCAGGAATTTGTAATTGTGAATGTGTTTGTGATGTTGTGTAACATGTTGTGCTCTCTCTCTCTGTAGCCCTCTAATGTGTTGCTGGACAGAGACTGCCAGGTGAAGCTGTGTGATTTTGGATTGGCTCGTTCCCTGCAACAGATAGATGAGGAGGTGGGGAACCCTGCCCTCACAGAGTATGTGGCCACACGGTGGTACCGCGCCCCTGAAATCCTGCTTGGCTCCCCAAGGTACAGTCCCCTGCACATGTACTACCTGTAAAGCTAAAGGGAGTCACATATCCCATGCTAATGTCTGTAAAGCTAAAGGGAGTCACATATCCCATGCTAATGTCTGTAAAGCTAAAGGGAGTCACATATCCCATGCTAATGTCTGTAAAGCTAAAGGGAGTCACATATCCCATGCTAATGTCTGTAAAGCTAAAGGGAGTCACATATCCCATGCTAATGTCTGTAAAGCTAAAGTGCGTGTTGTTCCCCGTGCAGGTACACTAAGGTGTGTTCCTCCCCATGCAGGTACACTAAGGGTGTGGACATGTGGAGCGTGGGGTGCATTTTGGGAGAGATGCTCCTGGGAAAAGCACTCTTCCCAGGTACCTCCACCATTAACCAGGTGGAGAGGATCATGCGCACGGTCCCCCGGCCCACGCCTGAGGGTGAGGGATCACACCCCCGCATCCACAGCAGTGTGGAAGAGCGGTAGTGCATTTACCTGATTAATATGAGCAAGAGTGCCAGACCTGCTATCAACACAGCCCTGCTAACTCTAACCCAACACAGCCCTGCTAACCCTAACCCAACATGGCCCTGCCAACCCCAACCCTAACCCAACACAGCCCTGATAACCCTAACCTGCTAACAACACAGCCCTGCTAACTCTAACCCAACACAGCCCTGCTAACCCCAACCCTAACCCAACATAGCCCTGCTAACCCTAACCCAACACAGCCCTGCTAACCCTAACCCAACACAGCCCTGCTAACCATAACCTAACACAGCCCTGCTAACCCCAACCTTAGCCGAACATAACCCTGCTAACCCTAACCCAACATAACCCTGCTAACCCCAACCTTAGCCCAACATAACCCTGCTAACCCTAACCTTAGCCCAACATAACCCTGCTAACCTTAACCCAACATAACTAGAGCATAAATATTAATGACCTTTGCTAATCCGAGATAAAATACAATCCATGAGTACAAACAATAAATTCATAATAATGTGATAACCAAGTGTAGTAAGATAAACCATCTGTAATGATGATTCATTTCATTCTGTTCTTTTCAGACATTCGCTCCATTCACTCTGAGTATGGGGCATCTGTGATACAGAGAATGTTGCAACGGTGAGCACCCCAAAACAGCAGTACTGTACCCCAACACCTCCAAAACAGCAGCACAGCACCCCAACACCCCAAAACAGCAGCACAGCACCCCAATACAACAGAAGCACGCACTATGAGCCAATATCTCTGCATCAGCTCAGCTGGTCAATCTGTAGTGTGTGAGCTGATCTCTCTGCAGTGTGTGTCAGCTGATCTCTGTAGTGTGTGAGCTGATCTTTTTGCAGTGTATTAGCTGATCTCTGTAGTGTGTGAGCTGATCTCTCTGCAGTGTGTGTCAGCTGATCTCTGTAGTGTGTGAGCTGAAGTTTTTGCAGTGTATTAGCTGATCTCTGTAGTGTGTGAGCTGATCTCTCTGCAGTGTGTGTCAGCTGATCTCTGTAGTGTGTCAGCTGATCTCGCTGCAGTGTATGTGAGCTAATCCGGCTGTTGGTCTGCAGGCCTCAGGTTTCTCTTGAGGAGCTCTTACCTGCTGAAGTAGCCCCGGATGCGCTGGACCTGCTGAAGCAGCTGCTGGTGTTTAATCCTGATAAGAGGCTGAGTGCAGAGCAGGCCCTGCAGCACCACTATGTGTGCGGGTATGAGGAGGAGGGCAGGGGGCTGGGCATGCAATCATATGCAGTCATCAGACTCTTACTGTGGATCTGTCACAGAGCAGCACTGTAATCACTTACAGGTTCCATAACCCCAACAGAGAGCCCAGTCTGGCATATGAAGTGGTCCTGCCTGTGGATGACCACATCCAGCTCTCTGTCACACAATACCGCAACAAACTGTATGAGGTAAAGCACAATACCATGATAGCATTACAGGGATTGTAGTGTATGTGATAATGAGTGCAGAAACATGTATTGGGTAGTGTTTATGGGTTTTTTTGTGTTTGTGTGTGTGTGTGTGTGTGGTGTTGGGAAGTCAGTTTACAGACCCTCCTCTCTTTGTCAGATGATTTTGGAGAAGAGGAGCAGGCTCCGAGGGACCCAGCTGAATCAAGGAGTGGGGGCAAGGGTGGGGGCAGGGGACCAGGCGAAACAGGGGGAGGGGCCAGGGGACCAGGCGAAACAGGGGGAGGGGCCAGGGGACCAGATGAAGGAGGGGGAGGGGCCAGTGGACCAGACGAAAGATGGGGAGGGGCTAGGGGACCAGATGAAACAGGGGGAGGGGCTAGAGGACCAGGTGAAGGGTGACAATCCAAGGCAAGACCACCCTGTGGAGCAATTAGATGCCTCTAGACCCTGTCCTGCCCCACCCCCTCCCCCACACACCAGAGAGAGATCCAGAGCTACAACCAGAGCTCCCTATAATCCCCTCACACACACAGGTATGAACTCCTTCTTTCACTCCTGCACACGCAAACACACACACAGATATGCACTCTCCCTTTCACTCCTGCACACACACACAGGTATGCACTCTCTCTTTCACTCCTACACACACACACACACACACACACACACACACACACACACACACACACACACACACACACACACACACACACACAGGTATGCACTCTCTTTTTCCTCCTACACACACACACACACACACACACACACACACACACACATGTATGCACTCTCTCCTTCACTCCTGCACACACACACACACACACACACACACACACACACACACACACACACAGGTGTGCACTCTCTGCCTTACTGCACTCTCACAGCATGCTGATATTTAGTAATTAATCTTACCTCTCTTACCTCAGTTGCAGTGTCGGTCAATCAGCAGAGCTTCCAGGGTGCTAACAGGAAGCAGGTGCAGCCAACCAGCCAGGAGGATACAGTATTTCAGCCACTAGGGGGTGCTAAGAGCAGCAGCGTGAGTGCCTCTGAGTTTCAGTGCAGGATCACTGACAGAATACCTTAAATGCATCTCCAGAAGCAAAATGAGCATGACATCCATTCCCTGGTTGATTCCATTCCCATTTGTTGGATTTGTGGTGATTCTCAGGCCTTGCAGAGAGGACATTCTGCACCAGTGGCTCATGCTCGTCCACCTGCTCCGGCCCTCCTGCATCCCCAAACCAACCCCCTGCTGCGGCACCTGGAGCCGCGAGCCGGCCCAGGCTCCGCCTCCTCACCAGGCTCCGCCTCCTCTGCTCAGCTGGTAAGCATCTGTCTCAGATCTTCACCTGTGCCTGCACACACACATGCACACACACACACACATATGCACACACACACACACACACACATATGCACACACACACACACACACATGACACACACACACACACACAGACACAGTGAAGTGAGTAACTGGTTTGTCAGATGCAGGATGTTGTGTAAAATGTGAATGTGTGCATGGCTGCCCCCCTAGCTGAGATGAATAAGCCCTGGTGTCTTTCCTTCCTGTGTGGTGCAGAATCAGCGACCCCCAGCACGAGAACCCCGTCCTGCCCCTAAGTATGGCAGGAAGGTGTTCCAGAATTCTGCAAATGTGGGGGCTGCAGGGGACCCCCGTTCCAAGCTGGGGAGCTATTCACAGGCCTACGGCACTATCAGCAAGACAGGGCTGGAGAATCTGCTTAGGACCCGTGATGGCCAATAACCACCTGCAGGGCGGCGTCAGAGAGTCCCCTGAACAGGACACACCCACCTGGGTGAACAGGAGGTCCAGTGTACCAACTGGAGTTGCCATGGTTACAGACATGGCAAAACTGAACCATGGTGACAGGACAATGGCATTATGGGTATATATGACAGATGAGAAGCTTCAGTGAGCTGCAGTGTGGAACAGTATTTAAATAATGCAGTGTCCTTATGAACACAGTGTAGAACATGCAATCTACTCTTTTAGGCTGTGGAACCCAAATGTAAATACTTTATCAAAGTAAACTGTTTTACGTAATAAAATAATCCCCTATGCACTACAAAGAGTATCATGAATTCAACGAAATAAACTTTTGAATGGGGAACTGCTGAACCACAACTTATTTTTTATGAAAAAGAGCAAATGGTTCAGGGCTCTGCTGCTGTGGGCAAAATGTGGCTCCCTCACGTATCATCATATCAGAAACATTTAATATATCTGCCGTGCCTGCCCTGCATTTCTGTTAATATTCAACTAACGGCCAAATAAACAGATGATAGATACGTTTACTGTAAATACTGTAACCGCTCAGTCAGAGATTATACTGACGGTGGTGTTCTTAGCATTTATTGGGTTGATTGCCGAGAGACATGACGTCAGATACGCCGTGTGTCGCGATGGGCAGGGTGACGCGAACTGTCAGCTTGAAACCTAACGATAAACAGTGCGGTGGTTTTCCACGACGCTTCGGATTCACCGAGAGTCTGCTGTCCGGTCCACGGCTCGAATAATAGAACAAATAAGGTCAGCTGCGATCTTTCATTATATTTTACATATTTATGTATTTTATCTGCATGTTTGGTGTTTTCAGTCTAGGTAGCCACCCAAGTTATTTTCTAGAAACAGGTCTACAGTAGCCTGCTCGCTAACGACCCTATTCCATCTTATCTAACATAATGGCTACAATGACTGAACGCTGTAAAGCACTGGCTATACCGCGGAGTATTATCAGGCGAGAAGTGAGTGTTTTAAATAGTGGAATTCGATATTAGCACCTCCCCCCCTTTTTGCGGCATGACATCTCAGTGATGGCTATAGTAAGTTCTTTATTATCGGTAATATGGTTGGGCTCCAAGACTCGAGCCAAGGAAGCCTATTGTGACGTGCTTGGAAATGGCTGTAGCTCGCGCTATGGCTGCAGCTCGCGCTATGGCTGGTGAGAGAGCCTGTTAGCTTTGCTGGTCAGCCATATAGCGTGTGTACATCAGGCCTCTAAATATCAGCCATGAGCTAAAATGTTAACTAGGCTACTTTTCATTGAACTGAGACGCGGGTAGTACATTTGTGTGTACTCATTTTGTCACCTTCATTTAAATTGGTATGTAGAGTTTGTAGGTTATCTTTTTATTATTGACCATACAGTCAGACATATTGTAGCCATGTCTATACCGCTATACAACAGTAAGTAAAATGTCCAAGATTTACTGTTCCAGTATAAGTATGGATGGTTAGAAACAGCAGTTAATTGGAGGCTATATTTGCTTTTACATCACTCTGTTATAGTTATTGTAGCCCGTATTGGACAGATCAGCATGTTAAACGAGCCCGTTGTCTTGGGAAACCGGTTTACATGGACAGAATTCATAGCGGTGGTACTTAAGTGCGTTGGTTATGGTTTTGGCGAGATTGGTAATTATGGATTAAACAAGTCTGGCATGTGTATATCTAACTAGTAAACAGTAGGCCTGCAATCGACATTTTGCTTGTCAGCTAGCGTGTAACATTGTCGCATCGTGCAGTTCCCCAAGGCAGATATTGCAAGCATATAGGTCATAGCGATTTTCAACCTTATTTCAATAACTAAATACAAAATGTAATCGTTGCACTGTGTTTGAGGTGTACTTCTTTTCTGATAAACTACAGGATCCATGTTAATTCAATATATGGCGTGTGTGCTTCATGGAGGGCAGGAAGTCGCGAACGAGCGTGTAGTTTTCTTATGTCCACCTGAGGTAGCTGCGCGCTGACGACGGTCCAGATCTGCACGTCTGATCGCATAACCGCGACTGGCTCCTCCTGTTTCATATGCGGCCACTTTGACCGAGTGCACCTGCTGCTCCAGTTAAACAGCACATACGCCCACGAAAATGTGTATGTGTGTGCGTCAAAGTCATCGTCTCTGCTTCTCAGCCAGATTCCTTACACAGTTAGCTAATTTCAATAGGTAGTAACCGTTGGTCTGGTCATGCACCGCACGTGCAACACGTTGAAATAGGCAAAACCTACCCACTGATGTGAGTGTTTTTTTTATGAAAGAATGCAACGCCAACAATTCGAAACTTTTCTGTTTGCTGTAACAAAATATCCACAGACTGTACAGGGTTATTACCCATTTCTGAAAGAAATGTAATTAGAAATAATTTGTGCTTATGTAAGAACCAGGGCCATGAAATAGGTAACCTGTATCTCAGAAAAGACACCAGGGGTATTTGTGTGATTTCAAATGGTTATCTGGTTTGTTGTTAATTACTAGAACTGTCATTTCTGTTACATTGTGTTTAATATGAATGTATTAAAATATTAATTAAAATATGATATGACAAACTCGAAATTCCAAGACAAAAATCTACTTAACTATTCAGCTGCCTCTCCTAGCACACAAGTTAAGTGTCTCTCTGAGAATTTTGTTCATTTTCACAATCGTTTCAATTTCACAGCTATGGAAGAAAGTTGCAGAACGAGACACCAAATGTACCTTTTAGCAGCAGAACCTGCATTATATACTGTTTAGTGCAGCAGAACCTGTTATAGATATTTTAATGTACAATTACGTGTGTTATATACAATTGAGAGCATTAATATTTCTGTATAAACTTCTGTGCTTAAAATAGACAATATGAATGTGTTTGCTGTTAATTTGTTAGGATACGAGGGAGCCCTTGAGATGTTCTCCCCATTCACAGCAGGAGGGAAACCATGCGCTTAGAATACAGAGACAGCAGTATGGCCTTGCGCTCTGTTTCAGTTACTGCAGTGAGCAGTGCAGGTGAAGTTAGTTATGACAATGTCAACTGTGGAGCCTGTAAACTGACAGATGCTCCATAAGAGAGAATGAGTGAGTTTTTCATATTAGTGGTTTGGGCTGTTACTGCAGTGCATTGTGATTGCAGATTTTGAGCTATCACTGCAGTGCATTGTGATGTCAGATTTTGAGGATGTTTCTGGGCAGTGCATTGTGATGTCAGATTTTGAGGATGTTTCTGGGCAGTGCATTGTGATGTCAGATTTTGAGGATGTTTCTGGGCAGTGCATTGTGATGTCAGATTTTGAGCATGTTTCTGGGCAGTGTGTGCACAGGCACACTGGGACGCAGTGTGGTCTCCATTCCTCTATGTCTGCTCTGCTGTATAAAATTTCTACAGAGTCAGAGATCAGCCAATCACAATGCTCAGCTGGAGAACAACCAATCACAGTGTTCAAACAAATAGCAGCCAATCAAAGTGATCAGCCAGAGAGTAGCCAAATAAACTGCCTAGCAAAAGGGATGTATGACTGTGTCTCTCCTATAGGGGGCACTGTGGTCAAAAGGGATGTATGACTGTGTCTCTCTCCTGTAGGGGTGGGGGACTGTGGTCTGACTGTGGTTCTCCTGTAGGGGTGCTGATGGGGATTCTCCTGTTGTTGTAGCTGTGGTTCTCCTGTATTCTCTTGTAGGGGTTGCTGTAGCTGTGGTTCTCCTGTAGGGGTGCTGTAGCTGTGATTCTCCTGTAGGGGTGCTGTAGCTGTGGTTCTCCTGTAGGGGTGCTGTAGCTGTGGTTCTCCTTAGGGGTGCTGTAGCTGTGATTCTCCTGGGGTGCTGTAGCTGTGGTTCTCCTGTAGGGGTGCTGTAGCTGTGGTTTCTCCTGTAGGGGGTGCTGTAGCTGTGGTTCTCCCTGTAGGGGGTGCTGTAGCTGTGGTTCTCCTGTAGGGGTGCTGTAGCTGTGATTCTCCTGTAGGGTGCTGTAGCTGTGATTCTCCTGTAGGGGTGCTGTAGCTGTGGTTCTCCTGTAGGGGTGCTGTAGCTGTGGTTCTCCTGCTGTGGTTCTCCTGTTCTCCTGTAGGGGTGCTGTGCTGTGGTTCTCCTGTAGGGGTGCTGTGTGATTCTGTGGTTCTCCTGTAGGGATGCTGTGTGAGCTGTGATGGTTCTCCTGTAGGGGTGCTGTAGCTGTGATTCTCCTGCTGTAGCTGTGGTTCTCCTGTAGGGGTGCTGTAGCTGTGATTCTCCTGTAGGGGTGCTGTAGCTGTGGTTCTCCTGTAGGGGTGCTGTAGCTGTGGTTCTCCTGTAGGGGGTTGCTGTAGCTGTGGTTCTCCTGTAGGGGTTGCTGTAGCTGTGGTTCTCCTGTAGGGGTGCTGTAGCTGTGGTTCTCCTGTAGGGGGTGCTGAGTACTGCATGGGGTTGGGAATGGGAGGAGCATGGTACCACACTCAGGAACACCATCAGAAATAGAGCCAGATTTCTTATCTTCCCTCATCTCTACTAAGAGGATTTGTAACATTCCCATACACCTGAATGCACTCAGGCTGAGAGCGACCTGGCCTAAGCCTCAGTGTTTCAGCAGCCTGGGGCAGGGAGAGGCAGGCAGGTATGGGTCAGGGTTAGGGGCAGGGTACAGGGTTAGGGGCAGGTATGGGTCAGGGTTAGGGGCAGGGTACAGGGTTAGGGGCAGGTATGGGTTAGGGTTAGGAGCACGGTACAGGGTTAGGGATAGGGTTGGGCGCAGAGGTATGGGTTAGGGTTAGGGGCAGGGTACAGGGTTAGGGTTAGGGTTGGGGGCAGAGTTATGGGTTAGGGGCAGGGTACAGGGTTAGAGTTAGGGTTGGGGGCAGAGGTATGGGTGAGGGTTAGGGGCAGGGTACAGGGTTAGGGTTAGGGGCAGAGGTACATATATGCACACACATACACACAGTCATACACACATGCTCATACATATATGCACACACATACACACTCATACACACACTCATAAATATATATATATATATATATATATATATATATACACACCCATACATACACACAAAAACTGTTCCTCCGTACAGATTTTCTTGTGGTACTTTCACTTTCACTTTACTTTCACCTGTCCTGTTTTTACTTCATTAAAACCAGAAAGTCAGTGTCATGTCCAGGCTCAATGCGTGCTGTGAATTTGAGGGTGTTTTTTTTTAACATAAACACAGCAGCCAACGCCCTGAACTGTAAACCTCACCCTTTACTGCCTGTGATTCAGCTGATAAAAATAATGATGAAACAGGAGAAGCCCACAGTGTCACTTCTTGCAAAGTTCTCACTGTTACATGAAAACACACACACACAGTCCCACACATGTTCCCAGCTTTACCCACACTGTTTATTCTCATCCATAGAACTCATACTTAGATCTTAAATTAGTTTTCATGAGTCAGCTGGACATGACTTTGTTACTTTAGTACCCAATACAGGGCGGGGCCTCCCTGTGTTTATATTGTGTTCAGTAAGTGTTTGGGGCCTCACTCTGCTTATATTGGATAACTTTGAGTTTAACTCGAGATGTGAAGAAGCTCAGCTAAAACAATGTGCTGGGTTAGGGTTAGGGTTAAAATTGTTGTCATTTCCAAGTCCACACTCTTTGGCTAACCATGAAATAAAGTAATGACCTGTTTAGAACAATTAAAAAAATAAATTAAGCAACGGTTATTACTTAAGAAGAGGAATAACCTGATTTGCAATGTATTTAAGGTTTAGCCTAATTTATGATGGGAATTCATGGGTCGACTCATTACACTTATCTGTGCTCATAGTCGATAACTGCATCATACACTGGGCTTAACTGTGCTCCGGTTTTAGTCACTGAAGATTAGAGTAAGCAGTTTCCGGTTTTAGTCACTGAAGATTAGAGTAAGCACAGTTTCCAGTTTCAGTCACTGAAGATCAGAGTAAGCACAGTTTCCGGTTTTAGTCACTGAAGATTAGTGTAAGCACAGTGTGCAGTTTTAGTCACTTAAGATTAGAGTAAGCACAGTTTCCAGTTTTAGTCACTGAAGATTAGAGTGAGCACAGTTTCCGGTTGTAGTCACTGAAGATTAGAGTAAGCACAGTTTCCGGTTGTAGTCACTGAAGATTAGAGTAAGCACAGTTTCCGGTTGTAGTCACTGAAGAGTAGAGTAAGCTCAGTTTTTGGTTTTAGTCACTGAAGAGTAGAGTAAGGGGTTTCCGGTTTGGTCAGCAGTGACCACACTCCTTCTTTGCTCTTTTTTGTGCTCCTTATAGTTTTGAATAATGAGGGAGGGCACGTCTAAACTGAATAATCCCCCTGCTCTTCCCTTTATTCTACTGACACTGGATCACATGGAGTAGCGGAAGCTTTGCTTCGCTCCACAGGGTTCTCCCAGGATCAACACTTCATCCACTTACTGAAGTCGCATGGTGTTCTCTTATATTGTATTAGTGTGAAATGATGTTTTATTGTAGGTGTCCAGAGTTCTTTCCTCGTGTTCTTTCTCTGTTCTGTAAAATTACTTGTACACAAGGCCACTGTTATCTCTGTCAAAGTACAACATATTCTCTCTCTCTCTGTGAGTGGGGGGAGGAGCTGAGCTGAGGGAGGGAGGGAGGGAGGGAGAGACTGATGGGATTAGAGGGAAAGGGGAAATGGGACAGGGCTGTGTAATCCCTCCCTGTTATTCAGTGTGTCCTATAAAGAGATGGAGGCGGAGGGGGAGGGGCATTTTGTTTGGACTCATGATAATGTTGGTCAGTCGTCATCATAACCTGAGAGACCGTCGTCATGGCAACATATAAGCCCACCCACCATTTCAGCTGTCCTAGTTGAGACCTCATTCACCTACACACCTGCGCACACACACATACACACACACATATACGCACATTCACCTACACACCTGCACACACACATACACACACACAAAAACACGTAAAGAGAGTATTGTAATCTCGTTAGTGATGTTTAAAAATAACTGTAGGTACGTGACTTGTGTGGAGTGGCTCATGTCTGTCTGACAAAGTTGAATGTGAATGATGATTTCACTTCCTTAGCAAAGAGGAAGTGTCTTTAAGTGCATCTCTGGTCATGTTTCTCATGCAGAGATAATAACCTCAGTAGTGGGGAAAGGGCCATGAGAATCAGGCAGGAGGGGTGAGGAGGGGCAATCACACACACAGGGAGGCTCTCCTGTCTCTGATCAGAGGAGTGGATCTGTGGGTTCCTCTGAAACAGAGTCCAAGGCTGCCAGCTCAGAGTAGTGTGCTTCTAATCACCAGCCAGTCAGTGAGATCTGAAAAACCATGTGAGTGGAATCATCCAGATGAGTGGAACCACCATTTAGGTGCATTACTCAATCAGGTACATCAGTTACTTTACAGAACCAGTACTTCTGCCAGCTTTTAGGGAGGACATATCTCTGGAGTAAGGTGTGTGGTTTCTCCTCCAGGGAGGACAGCTATGTCTAATGACAAGAGTGGGTACCCAGGGATGGGGGAGGGCAACCCCCTGCACAACTCTATGTTTGGGCAGCCCCCCCCTGCGGGCTTCGCTGTGCCCCCTCCCAACTACACACAGGCTCCACCTGGTGGCCCTCCCTTCCCACCACCTGCCGCCTTTGGCCAACCCGGGTTTGGCCCCGCCCCCTACCCACAGATGCCCTACCAGCAAGGCCCGGCCCAGCCTGGCTTCCCCACCAACCCTGCCGGTAAGTACAACAGAATCCAGTGGGCCACAGCTGGTCACAGCCGGTCACAACTGGTCTCATTACCTCACAAATGTAGGATCCATTACCCATTACTTTTTCTTCATGCCCAATGTTGTGCATGCCCTGAACTTACGAACAAGCCAGCAGCATTACAGTTTCATACCGCTGCTACATCTACAGTGATATCAGCTTGTCTTGACACTGTTCGGCCTGTTCTGCACTGTGGAAATGCGAGTCACAGGGGAGTGCAGTGCTGTGTGATGCTGCCACACTGTGGCCAGACAGAACAGAAGTCATTTGTCTGTGTCATCTACAGCTGGGCGATAAGTTGCAAAAATATACTCCATATTCTACAAAAAAAAAGCTTACCTCATTTTAAGACAAAAGAAGAAATTCTATCATGACACACTGTGTATCTTTTATTTTAAAACCAAGTACTTTTTCAGTAGTTTTCTCAGCTTGTGGAAAGTCACACTCAGGCACATTTAAACAGGGGGTTTTGTGTTTATAGTTATAGGTGGGTGTGTGTTTGTATTAATTGGCATTTCGCTTGTGTCAGCTCCTCTGAATAGCCCTGGATACCATGGTGATGTACCTCCATCTTACTATGACAATGAGGACTTCAGAAGCTCAGGATTCGAGGATAAGTCAATCCGACAGGCCTTCATTCGCAAGGTACAATATGCCTTCCTGTCTGTCTCTCAGGTCCTTACGGCCTTACCTGTCTGTCTTTCAGATGTTTATTGCCTTACCTATTTGTCTCTCAGGTGTTATCAGCCTGACCCTGACCTGTCTTTCTTGTCTCTCTCTCAGGTGTTCTTGGTGTTGACGGTCCAGCTGATGGTTACATTCGCCTTTGTGGCGGTCTTCACCTTTGTGGACGATGCCAAGATGTTTGTACGCCACAATCCATGGACATACTACGTTTCTTATGCCATCTTCTTCATCGCACTCATTGTGCTTAACTGCTGTGATAACTTGCGCCGCAAGCACCCCTGGAACCTGGTGGCATTGGTATGTCCTGGCAGGACTGCACCACTGACTTTTTCCTGGGGCGGGGGGTGGGCACTCTGCTGGAGGATGAAGGAAATTGCATACTTTTTACTTCATACAGATGAATAATGTAAAATATTTATCAAGCATATGAAATGTGGTTATATGTATACTTTATTGTACTTAGTACTTTCAGAGTGAGGGGACTGAGGCTAGGAATGGTGGGGCTCACAGCTTATGTGTCCATTACAACGCTGAAGCCACAGGTGAGACAGTAACATCCTGCTGTGTCTCTGTAGTCCATCCTGACACTCAGCCTGTCCTACATGGTGGGAATGATCGCCAGCTTCTATGACACAGACTCTGTCATCATGGCTGTGGGAATCACTGCTGTGGTCTGCTTCACTGTCGTCCTCTTCTCCCTGCAGGTCGGTATCTTTTTCCTGCTATTCTCTCGATAACCCTTCTAATTCAAGCAGTGATTAGCCTTTGCTATTTTGCAAACTGCAGATACAGCAAACACATTTCCATTCAAAGTCCTCATGTGGTCAGTTCATGGCACTGTAGGAACCCAGCTAACCAGAAGAGGCTTCTAGAGAGTGATGTGAAATCATTGTCTGATATTCTGCTTCCTGTCATGTGACCTGACCCAGAGCAAGTATGACTTCACTTCCTGCCGTGGGGTTCTGTTCGTCTGCCTGATCGTGCTGCTGCTCTTCTCCATCCTTTGTATCTTCATCCGTCACCGGATTCTGCACATCGTCTACGCCTCCCTGGGGGCGCTGCTGTTCACCTGCGTGAGTCACTTTTACCCTACCCACCTGCACTCACCTTCATGAGTCACCTTTACACACCTGCACTCACCTGCGTGAGTCACTATACACACCTGCACTCACCTGCGTGAGTCACCTTTACACACCCACACTCACCTGCATGATTCACCTTTACCTTACACACCTGCACTCACCTATGAGTCACCTTTACCTTAAACACCCACACTCACCTGCATGAGTCACTTTTACCTTACACACCCACACTCACCTGCTCTGAGTCACCTTTACACACCTGCACTCACCTGCATGAGTCACCTTTACATTACACACCTGCACTCACCTGCATGAGACACCTTTACACACCTGCACTCACCTGCATGAGACACCTTTACACACCTGCACTCACCTGCATGAGTCACCTTTACATTACACACCTGCACTCACCTGCGTGAGTCACCTTTACACACCCACACTCACCTGCATGAGTCACCTTTACACACCTGCACTCACCTGCATGAGTCACCTTTACATTACACACCTGCACTCACCTGCATGAGACACCTTTACACACCTGCACTCACCTGCATGAGTCACCTTTACATTACACACCTGCACTCACCTGCGTGAGTCACCTTTACACACCTGCACTCACCTGCATGAGTCACCTTTACATTACACACCCACACTCACTTGGGGTGTTTGTGTGTTTTCCAGTTCCTGGCCGTGGACACTCAGCTGTTGCTGGGTAATAAGAAGCTAGCGCTGAGCCCTGAGGAATACGTCTTCGCTGCATTAAACCTCTACACCGACATCATCAACATATTCCTGTACATCCTGGCCATCGTGGGCCGTGCCCGCGAGTGAGCACCCCCTGGGGACAGGAGGCTGAATGAGTTTGCTGATGGGTTTCTGCTTTCCCCTCTCTAACACCATGCAGAGACCAAGCTTGGTGCTGCTGTAACAGTAAAAATTAAAAACACAGTCATCACTTTACATCATTCAGTCACAATTACTTGTTTTTATATTCCATGTTTGGACCACTCTGATTGGCTGTTTAAGGGGTGTTGTCCTTAGCACACTGGTTCTTGTTAACTGCAGGGTGAAATATGGTTTTAACTTTACAGTTTGAGTCTCTGTGTTGCTAACTCCTGTCTTCTCCCTCCCCCAGTTGCTATGACTCCTGTCTCCCTCTTTCCCTGTTGCTTTGACTCCCATCTCCCTCCCCCTGTCACTATGACTCCTGTCTCCCCCTCCCCCGATACCTGAACTCCAGTCACACTCCCTGCTCGGTAGGGTAGATTGTGTTATTTTGTAAATTAACAGATGTGAACAATCTTTGGATTTTTGACCTTTTTTGTTTTTCTATGAAGCTGGCACTTGCTTGTGATAACTGCTGACCCACAGCAAAGCGCATATGGAAAGACAGCACCCTGACTGAATTGTTTTTAAAATGTGTAAATTATGATTTATTTGTGGACTGTAGAGCCCCAGTCGCCTCAGGAGGCCCCACCGCAGTTTTAGTGTTGTTTGCTCTGGAAATGAAAGTTGAGGAAGTGATGGGCAGTTTGTGTACTGGCTCCTCAGCTCAGGGCAGCCAGACGGATGTGAGCGTAGCATTAGCACGTTAGCACGTTCCTCCTGCATGATAAAGGGACTTGCTGCTTGGTCTGCATGTCAGCGCTACAACAAACCAAGTTTCAGTATAATAACAGAGGCCCCTGTTTTTAACCATGTTAATTTAACATCTTCATGTATATCGGTCTGCGACTGAAGTGTTCTGGTTTGTAAAATCACTTGTGTAGTTTTGTTTCCTGTACATTTCTGTTTTACTCCATTAATGCTCTTCACTTTATTTATAAACAAAAATAAAATAAAAATCTGAAACTGATGTACAACTGTGTCTGTCTGTGCCAGCATAGGAGAAGTGTGATTGGCTTAGGTATCCTGGGAATCAGTGGATGCAACTACTTCAGCAATAGCCAACGTTGCATTTGATGGGAAAATTGGATTAGCTGTTTCAATTTTCGTTTCATCTCCTCCTTCCCTCCACATACTTCTGGGGTAGAAGAGGAGGGGAGGACATGAGTGGAGGAAAGGAGGAGATGAAAAAAAGTATTGGAATGCACCCTCTGCGTGTTTGAATCCCAGCCATTGCCAGCTAGTTAAGTTTGGGAGGCTATTTGCTCTCTGGCAGGCTCTCCTGGTCAGTATATGGTAACGGTATACTCAGACTTCATCATCCTCCAACAGCGGAGGCAGTATTCATGTGAAGTTTGGTCTGCTGGGTGGAAAGAAGCTGGGAAACTGAGAAGGGCTCCAGTTTGGCTGTGTTTAGGTGGGTAGAGTCAGCAGAAGAGGGAAGGTGCTGCAGGAGACAAACCGGTTTAGCTGTGTTTAGGTGGGTAAATGAGGAGGAGCTAACCGCTTTGGCTGTGTTTTTAGGTGAGTAACTGAGGAGGAGCTAACCGGTTTGGCTGTGTTTAGGTGGGTAAATGAGGAGCTAACCGGTTTGAGGGTGTGTGTGTGTGTGTGATTGTGTGTCATGGCACTTGCTTGGATTTTGTGGTCACTGGCTCACAGTGTCTTTGTGTTGGTATTATGGATCACAGGATATGTTTGTCATATAAACACAGACATACACTAGGGGAGGGATACCATTTTTAATCAACACAAGTTCCACCCAGCAGTAAAACAACAATTACCAGAGCATGCAAGTAACTCTTCAGGTCTTATGTGTTGAGAAAATTATTATGAAGCAGAAGGCTGATGCTAGGTTAAAGGAGCAGACAATGAAGGGAAAAAAGAAAGCAGATAAACATACAGACCAAATAAGTATGGGTAAAAGGCTCCATTTAATTGTACAACCACAAAATTTACTTACAACAGTTCCACTAAAACGTGTACCGAAAGCAATAATCTGGAAAAAACAGCTATGTACAGTTCACAATGACTGTACGCTTCAATGCAGAATATCACCACTAGAGGGAAGTGAAGAAAATTATTTCACGGCAAGCACCCAGAACATAGTACAGTCCTTTGGACTGTAAGGTGAGCCAGTGGTGCCCTTAGCAGCAGAGTCAGCAGAGCCTTTGTGGACTGTAGTTCAAGTCAGTAGTGTCTTTTGTGTGCCACGAGCTGCAGGAGGGTGGAAGTGATCTTATCCAGTGTGGCAGAGCTGTCAGGAGAGCCCTGTCTGTATCCAGAGGAGGATTGTGGGTAATTTCTGTCAGAATGTCGAGCTGAATTGGGATTGGGATCAGGGGCTGTCTTTCCAAAAACATCTGGGGGGAAATAAATATGCATTTAGGATGGGTAAATTACGACAGAGTGATACCCATCTCAGATTCACACTCAAACAATAATTACACACATTAAGGCAGGCAGGCAGTTTCTGTGCACACAAGAGTTTACCTTCATAAGAACTGCGGGTAAATCTGGGGTCCTCATCCACTCCCACCAGTCGCTCATAAGACCCTGTGGGGGGTCTGTGGTGGTCTTCAGAATCTTTCTCACCTGCCTGATATCCATCTTGTGAATGCCTTTGACCCCTCTCAATTCGATCACGCAAATCTCTGCCTTCCCTTTCATATCCATCTTGTGAATCTCTCTGACCCCTCTCAATTCGATAACGCAAATCTCTCCCTTCCCTTTCATATCCATCTTGTGAATGCCTTTGACCCCTTTCATACTGCTCACGCAAATCTCTGCCTTCCCTTTCATATCCATCTTGTGAATCTCTCTGACCCCTCTCAATTCGATCACGCAAATCTCTCCCTTCCCTTTCATACTGATTATATGAATCTCTTTGGCCCCTTTCATATTGATCATCTGAATCTCTGCGACTCCTTTTAGAGTGAGCTTGTGAACCTCTCTGGCCCCTTTCATATCGTTCAAGTGAATCCCTCTTAACCCTGTCATACCGATCACGTGAATCTCTCTGACCCAGCTCATACCGATCACGTGAATCTCTCTGACCCAGCTCATATCGAACAAGTGAATCTCTCTGACCCCTTTCGTATCGATCTTGTGAATCCTTCTGACCCCTATCATACCGATCATGACAATCATATTGATCATGTGAGTCAATCTGACCCCTTCCATACTGATCAGGTAAATCAATTTCAGCCCTTTCATACTGGTCATGTGACTCATATCGATTTGGCAAATCTTTCTGATTCCTTTGTAAGTAATTGTGTGACTCTGTAAAGGGCTCCTCCAGAGAGCTATGCCTGGGTGACTGTGGGCCTTGGTGCTGGTGATCGTAGTCTTTGTAAAACCCTGATGGGTTGCTCCTCAAGGCCTGAGTGTGAAAATCAAAGAAAATTATGATTCAATCTCTCTCTCTCTCACACATACACACACACACACACACACACACACACACACACTCCCACATACATACCCACATGTGCACACGCACACCCACACACACACACACACACCCACACACACACACACACACACACACACACACACCCACATGTGCACACGCACACCCACATACAATTTAACACAAAAATACACACTAATGCATGCACATAATGCACTCTCACCTCTTTTCTTTTAAATTTGTTAGCTTGAAAATCTTTCAGGAGGGTACACAGTTTTTCCTTAATGAAGTTGGCATCTTCAACACTGTCAATGTCAACCATCTTCTGTAGGTAAGCAGAGGGGGAAGCACGTATTTCTCATGGTCTCACATGCATCAAACACCCAGTACATAAAGTTTGTTACTACAGTTAATACATGTTCAATAACAGAAAACAACGGAGTTACTGCAAAGGCAGTCTCTATCCCATGTGTGCTTGGTGTCACATACCAGTACAAAGCACTGTAACTGAATGCATTTCCGGTCCTGGAGAGTTGCAGTGTGTGCTGGTTTTCACCTCACATTCTGACCCAAGGAACCAGGTGAGGACAGTTAACTGTGCAATCAGCTGTTGTCACTGGCCATTGTGCTGGGTAACAACAATAAAAATCTATACACCTTAAGTTCTCCAGGATCTGGAGCGAGTATCTGTGAAGCTTTAGTCAGACAGAATGTGCATTTTTTGTTGGCGTTAGAATGTGCACTGTGCAGCTTTAGTTTAGCTTGAGGTGCTTTGCGGTTCCAGTTTCCTCACCAGGACATCCAACATGTCACTGCTCCTGGACTCCTTCCCCTGGCAATCCTCCTGTGTATCAAATACAGACATGCTCAGCTTCAGTACTAACCAAGCCCAGTCCTGCTCAGCTTCAGTACTAATCAAACCCAGCCCTGTTCAGCTTCAGTACTAATCAAACCCAGCCCTGCTCAGCTTCAGCACTAACCAAACCCAGCCCTGCTTAGCTTCAGTACTAACCAAACCCAGCCCTGCTTAGCTTCAGTACTAACCAAGCCCAGTCCTGCTTAGCTTCTGTACCAATCAAACCCAGCCCTGCTCAGCTTCAGCACTAACCAAACCCAGCCCTGCTCAGCTTCAGCACTAACCAAACCCAGCCCTGCTTAGCTTCAGTACTAACCAAGCCCAGCCCTGCTTAGCTTCAGTACTAACCAAGCCCAGTCCTGCTTAGCTTCTGTACCAACCAACCCCAGCCCTGCTTAGCTTCAGCACTAACCAAGCCCAGCCCTGCTTAGCTTCAGTAACTAAGCCCTGAAACCCAGCCCTGCTTAGCTTCAGTACTAACCAAGCCCAGCCCTGCTTAGCTTCAGTACTAATGAAACCCAGCCCTGCTTAGCTTCAGTACTAACCAAGCCCAGCCCTGCTTAGCTTCAGCACTAACCAAGCCCAGCCCTGCTTAGCTTCATTACTAACCTTCATAAGGGAAAGAGGATCCAGCTTCAGCCTCTTACTAGCCTGCACCTCCTCCAGCCTGGAACAAAGCAGCAACAGAACTCAAGCCAGCCTTGCACAGCACAACCTACAATGCATAAAATCAGCGTTGTGTCTCTCTCTAAACTGGTCAGTGTTAGTGCTCTCTCTAACCTGTTCAGTCTCGGGTTTCTAAGCAGCACAATGTTGGTTTTATCTGTGAGCTGCTCAGTGTTGGTTCTCTAACCTGCCCATTCTGTGGTGTGGAGCTGGTCCTGCATCCTCAGAGAAGCGGCTGGCTCTGGTTGTTCTCTCTGCGTTGCGCTTCTCTGTGCTGCGTTTCTCTGCAGCTCCAGACAGGAAGCGCTTGAATATATCCGGAAGCTCCATCATGCTGCTCACATGCTGCCTCTCTCGGTCCTCCAGCGGCCCATCAGCCTCTGCCTTTACCAAACTGTGGCTCCTCAGCCTCTCTCTGCTGTAACTCCATGTTTCATCAATGCTTAGCTCTCTGTATCCATAAACTTCACCCATCCAGTGCTCCTCATCCCTCCCTTTATCTGCACAAGCTCCGCCCCTCTTGTAGTCTTCTTCAAAAGCTCTTCCCCTCATGTGCTCCTCTTCATAAGCTCCACCCCTCCTGTAGTCCTCTTCAAAAGCTCCGCCTCTCCGGCAGTCATCTTCATAAACCCCACCCCTATCCTTTTCCAGTTTATAACCCCCACCCCTATCCTTTTCCAGTTCATAAGCCCCACCCCTCCTATGTTCCTCTGGGTAAGCTACTCCCCTATTGGCTTCATCATAGTCCCGTCGCTGCAGGACCATACCATCTCCATAGCAATCTGCAGTAAATGCGTCAGCAGGAAGGTCATATGTGTTTCCATGGGGATGGTAGCCTCCCTCCACCTCCTGGCTCCTCCCCCTGAGATCTTCAGGTCTTCTCTCTGCTAAGTCCCATCCATAAGAGTCTTCTCCCAGGTAGCTCCGCCCAGCCTGAATGTCATTCAGGAGCCCCAGGCCATGCAGGAGGAGAGGAGGCTGAGGGGGAAGCTGGGTCAGGCCTGGTAGCTGCTTTAGACTCTGCTTTAGAGGCTGCTTGCCACCTTTCTGTGTGCTGGGTACTGCAGACAGAGAGAATGGACAGCAGTGTATAGCTGGCAGCACCAATACTGAATTACTGTAACAGGTTAAAAATCAATAAACACATATAGTAGCGAACAGCAGAGCTGCTCTGAAAAGAGACCCGTCATTTTCACCATGTCAATGGAGTTTGCATATGTGCTAGCACTACATTTTCCAGGTTGTTTCATGAAATGGATCTTATAGCCATTCAACAAACTCACCTTTCAATGTCCCCAGTTTCCTTGAGGCTTCAGGTTTCAGTTTTGATTTCTGGATGGAAAGTAACATCAAGTCATTATGGCCAATTACTGTGCATTGACTGCACAGTGTGCCAGCATTAACAACACTGTGTAAGGCTAGCCTCATAGGCTAAGTGCAGGTGTGCTAGGATTAGCAATACTGTGCAAGGTTAGCTTCATAGGCTAAACGCAAGTGCACTAGCATTATCAATTCTGTGAAAGGCTAGCTTCGTGAGCTAAGTGCAAGCAAAAAATATATTTGCTTGAATATTTTTGTAATGTCAAATTCATCATTTGAAGTTGCTTCAAAGAAGGATAATTCATGTCATATTTCAGCCAAGTATTTTTCATTAGGAACGTGGGTTAATTTAGGATTTCTGCACAGGGGGAACCCTGGCTGTTTTCTCCACTTGCTCTAATTGCAGTACATTGGTCACATGGGAAGCCTAGCTGTGTGTCAAGCAGCTGCTGAAGGTAGCCCCCACCCTCCTCACTGAGAGGCGTCGGATAGGTCAGTGTACATACAAAATAGATTTTTGGTTCAGCTCTTGTCTGTGGTCATTTGAGCTGACTACTTGAAAAGGCTAATATGTTAATCATGCTGCAGCAGACCCAAGAATGATAGCCTGCACTATATAAATACATGATATGTGTTCATGTAATGTACTGGTCAAGTCGTGTTAATGAGCTACATTTCTATGGTAAGATACCATTACTAAAAGGAAAAACCAAGACAACTTTACAGTATGGCAACAATCTACTCTCATAAGACCATCTTACATGAAGTCACCACAGTCAACTAGTACATAACCATTTGACACCATTTAAGTCACAGTTTGGAGCAGAGTTAGCAATCAGGTAAGTAGCTAACTGTACATTTAGTGGAGGTGTATTAGCATCAGCACTCAGGTGTTACCTCTGGTACACCACGTCCATTCTGCCGCTCTGCCACCTCGGCCTTGGCCCTCACAGCCTTTCCGGACTGAGAAACGAGGGGGTCCCAGGTGATCAGGTCTGGCCTCTCCCTTTGCTGAAGGAGGAAACACCAGTTACAGCAACAAACAAATGCACACATATATGCACACATTCCAGCAACACAAACACACAGATTACAGCAACATGCACAAACACACGAACGTACATGCACGAGTTACAGCAACACACACGCACTCACCAAGTACACCAACACGCATGAACATGTGAACGCACACACTAGATAAAGGAACACGAACGCATACCAGTTATAGCAACACACACACACATGTTACACCAATGCGCACACACGCACATGCAAGCATGCGCACACACTGACACACAAACACACACACACGCACGCATGCACACCAGTTACACCAACATGCACGCACACATGCCAGTTACAGAAACATGCACACATGAGCACACACGCACACACAATCACCAGTTACAGAAACATGCAAATGCACGTGCGTGCGTGTGAGCAGGGAGTCTCACCAGGTATTTCTGTCTGTGTTTGCGGCCCACGATGTGATTGGTCATGTCAGGCATGTCTGCCTCACAGTTGCAGAGTCTGCAGTGGATTCTCAGGCCTTTTCCGTTTGGATTCTCCAACTCCAGCAAGTGGCTCAACCCTTAGAGGCAGGACCAATGTGACTTTAGCCTTAACATCTCTCTTGCCTCGCACCACACACACCTACCCCATATACTCTAACCCTAACCCCACCTCTACCCCATATACTCTAACCCTAACCCCACACCTCTACCCCATATACTCTAACCCTAACCCCACACCTCTACCCCATATACTCTAACCCTAACCCCATCTCTACCCCATATTCTCTAACCCTAACCCCACCTCTACCCCATATTCTCTAACCCTCACCCCACCTCTACTCCATATACTCTAACCCTAACCCCATCTCTACCCCATATTCTCTAACCCTAACCCCACCTCTACCCCATATACTCTAACCCTAACCCCACCTCTACCCCATATACTCTAACCCTAACCCCACCTCTACCCCATATACTCTAACCCTAACCCCACCTCTACCCCATATATACGAATCCTAACCCCACGTCCACCGCATGTGCTCTACCCCCTTGCACCCATCCAGTCTCACTAGATGTAATGCTGGATACTCTAAACAGTCAGCCCAATTGTGCTGACTGGCCTGTTCTCGCCATAGTATGCTCTTGTGTTCCCAGTGCTTTCAGGCAGGAGAATGTTACCGACGATCGGCTCGTCCAGCTGCAGGTAGTCCAGATACTGCATATAGTTGGTCCATTCGGGCAGTGGTGGCTCTCTGCGAGCTTTCCCTGCAACAGCATGGAGAACTGCATCTCAGGTATAATGAGCAATGAATATGCACAATCCAAACTAACAGAGACTCATATTTCCACACTGCATTTTACTCAGTGGAACTCACTTATGTGCGCTTGCTCTCTCAGCTGATACACTGATGCGAGTCTGTGTCATTTAATGTGTGTAGAACTGCACTGAGTGCATGAGTGTGTGCGTATAACTCTGCACTAAATGGTGATTCAGGCCAGCGCCACCTGCCTCCGGAGGACCATCACTGACAGCAGGGAAAAGCCCACTGGGGCAGTGTTTCCAAACACCCAACAAGGAGACACAGCCATTTCCTCACATTGCAGCTGATCTCAGTGCTCACTGAGTGCTCTGTCTGGTGCTCCAGGCTGGCAGCCAGTCAGGTGGGAAGGAAGCAGCCCACTTCAGTGCTGTGGACCACACTACATTTTCGACACAGTGCAACTGCCTGCATACTCTACTCTCATACAGAGAAATTCTATTCTATTGATACTGCATAGATACAGCCACACGCTTATTCTATTGATACTGCACAGACAGAGCCACATGCATATTCTGTTGCCACTGCACAGATAGTACTAGTCACTTACTACCACAACAACCATACTTCCATTTGGATAGAGCCAATCATATATACATATGCTACCGTAAGGCTGGACACCAGGGTAGGAGCAAGCTGGGCATCTGGGCTCCAACCAAGAACAATTCCTACTGTACGCCTAAATTAAGCAGCCCTCACTGCAGCGAGAGACAAACGCTTGCTATCTTACTGTTCTGCAGCAGCAATCATCAGTGAAGTACCACAGCCATGTTGCAGTTTCACAACCAAAGCTCAGTACTGCAGCACTTCACACTTCCATTTATACAGTACATTTCTGCTGAACAGACAAGTCCATGTGCAATAAAACAAGCTCTCATTTGTTCTCACTTTAAACACCACCAGTGTGTAGCACCTAATGGGGGGTTGCACGGCAGTCACTTTGTGCCAGAACACTCACCACAGATCAGCTGCAGTGGGGAGGGAGGAGGCTGTTCAGCCAGTTACATCGGTGGAAGGGTTATTGGGCAGGACACCGGCAAATAATTTCTGCACTAACTGCAATGAGATCCTTAGAAAACATGCCAAGTCAGGCCCTTAGCAAGCCATGCTTGCTAAGGCCCCCGGCAAGCCGTGCCGAGTCAGGCCCTGGCATGACGTGGCGAGTCAGGCCCCCGGCAAGCCGTGCCGAGTCAGGCCCCCGGCATGACGTGGCGAGTCAGGCCCCCGGCAAGCCGTGCCGAGTCAGGCCCCCGGCAAGCCGTGCCGAGTCAGGCCCCCGGCATGCCGTGCCGAGTCAGGCCCCCGGCAAGACATGGTGAGTCAGGCCCTCTGTAAGACATTGCAGGTCGGGCTCCTGGCATGACGTGGCGAGTCAGGCCCCCGGCAAGACGTGGCGAGTCAGGCCCCCGGCAAGCCGTGCCGAGTCAGGCCCCCGGCATGCCGTGCCGAGTCAGGCCCCCGGCATGACGTGGCGAGTCAGGCCCCCGGCAAGCCGTGCCGAGTCAGGCCCCCGGCATTACATGGCGAGTCAGGCCCCGGCATGACATGGCGAGTCAGGCCCCAAGGCATGGCCCCGGCATGCCGTGCCGAGTCAGGCCCCGTTACATGGCGAAGTCAGGCCCCGGCAAGCCGTGCCGAGTCAGGCCCCCGGCATGCCGTGCCCCGATGACGTCAGGCCCCGGCATGACGTGGCGGGAGTCAGGCCCCCCGCCGAAGTCAGGCAGTCAGGCCCCGGCATGACGTGTCAGGACCTCAGAATCATGCTTCCAGAAAAAGACCGAACCTGTTACACCTGTGTACCATGCAGTCTCTGACTGTAGACAGCCAGACCAAGCAATCTCAACACACTCTTACCTAACCATCTGGGAGCAGTGATTCTTAGCCATAGTCGCTGTGACAAGTATGTGCCAGCTTAATCACTGGTCAGATTCTAAAAGGACAGAAGTGTGAAACCACTTCCGCATAGTCTCATAGTAGTTCGTAATCTCAGTCTGTACTCTACAGGTACAGAATCAACAGTGATTGTCTTTCCTGGTGACTGCAAAGTTACAGGGGAAAAGCTAGATGATTGCAGCTGTTCATTCAACCAGGTAAGAATCTGTTTGAACAAGCACTTCCTTGGCCAGTCCAAATTGCGATTGGTAGACATGTCCTCCCTGAGAGGCAATAGGTTGGAAAACATGGACAGTTATTTTTTCAGAATTCCAGTGTCACTCTGAACTGCACTGCTTTCACCAGGCTTGGTACAGGGAGAGGTACAGGACCGGTAAAACTGCTGAAGAGAATGCTCAACTCTGGTCTTAATTATTCTTATCCTATTTATCATTAGTACTATTTTACTGTCATTTTGCAGGTGTGGCTAGATTTCCCTTTCACACAACTGAGAGAAGCCAGCACCGTGATGCTGGTATAGATGTCATGCTGTTCCACTGTTAGGCTGCAGTATACTTACTCTCCACAAGGGGCACTATCACACATCCTCATATTTAAACACTAGAAACAGAAAATGTGATGAGAGCTTCAGGAGACTTGAGGAAAAGGGAGAAGGAGTGGGAAGGAAAGAGAGAGGGAAAGAAGGATGAAGAGAGTGGAAAAGAGAGAGCAAAAAATGGGAGGAGGGATTGCACTTACCTGTGGCCATCAGAGCTTCCTTTTTCTGGGAAAGAGAGACACAGCCGGGAGACAAGACAATGGAGTCAGCACAGAGTGTAACAGTCAGAGCTCCTGCCCCCAAACACTCAATCTTCATCAAGGAAACAGGAGTAAATTCACCTGTGACCAGCCTGTCTGAACACACTGTAAAAATAAGCAGTGACAGGCTATTGGGAATGAGGGGTTCTCATGGTTAGTTTGTAGTGGATGTCTTTCTCTTTGTAGATAATGGCTCTCATACTGCAAGTTTTTCTCTGTGCAGTTGGGAGCACGGTCTGTGTACAGGTCTCTCTGTGTGCAGGTGGGGGGGCACTGTTGAGTCCCACCCACTCCAGTTCCTTCCCAGACAGTGTGACAGGTGCAGGGCTGTAGACATGACGGTGTCCAGATATACCTGCTGGAGCACACCTTGTAGGTGCCATTTGGGCCCATGAAACTGGACTGTAGCAGTGATCTCCGCACTGGGAACAGCTCTTGCTGTGGCACTGATCTCCACACTGGGAACAGCTCTTATTGTAGCACTGATCTCCACACTGGGAACAGCTGTTACTGTAGCACTGATCTCCACACTGGGAACAGCTCTTACTGTAGCAGTGATCTCCGCACTGGGAACAGCTCTTGCTGTGGCACTGATCTCCACACTGGGAACAGCTGTTATTGTAGCACTGATCTCCACACTGGGAACAGCTGTTACTGTAGCACTGATCTCCACACTGGGAACAGCTCTTACTGTAGCACTGATCTCCACACTGGGTACAGCTCTTACTGCAGCACTGATCTCCACACTGGGAACAGCTATTACTGTAGTACTGATCTCCACACTGGGAACGACTCTTACTGTAGCAGTGATCTCCACACTATTAAGGGATCTTATACAGGATATGTAAGAAAATGATCCTAGTCCACCTAGAGGGAGACTGACCCTAGATCAGATGAAGTGAGACTGACTCCAGGTGAGTTAGAGGGAGACTGACCCTTGGTCAGTTCAAGACAAAATGACTCTAGATCAGTCAGATGGATACTTACCTCATCTCAGTTAAAGTTAGACTGACCTCAGGTCACTTAAAGGGAGACTGACCCTTGGTCAGTCAAATTCGGACTGACTCTAGATCAGTCAGATGAAGACTGACCTCAGTTAAAGTTAGACTGGCTTCAGGTCATTCAAATGGAGGCTGACCCCAGGCCAGTTAGAAAGAGTGTGACCTCAGGACAATTAGCGGGAGACTGACCCCAGGCCAGTTAGAAAGAGTGAGACCTCAGGACAATTAGCGGGAGACTGACCCCAGGTCAGTTAAAGAGAGTGTGACCTCAGGACAATTAGCGGGAGACTGACCCCAGGTCAGATAGAGGAAGACTCATTCAGACAGAGACTGACCTAAGCCAGTGTATTTCCTGGACAGCAGGAAGCCCAGACTCATATTGACAAACTCCAGTTATCTGTAACAGAAGAGAGAGTGCACTCGCCATGAAGTGCAACTGAATGCGGAGGGATACTGTAGGTACTGACATCTTGCAGAATCAGATGTTTGTGTCGGGTTGCCAAATAAATGTGCATTTCTGTTCCAGACAGATATGTAGCCATTGCTCTGGGTTCGCAGAAATGCTTGAGCTTAGATTAACTGGAGCTCCCCAGTGCTGTTTAGTGTGAAGATCACCATTCCAACATGAGCAGGCATGACCACAAGCTCTGCAGTCCGTGAGGGGGGCAGAGTGCAGCACCACACACACAGCTCAGACAGGATATCTCTCGGGGGGTGGTGCTCTGATGACATGTCCCATTCACTGCTGCTTCTCTCTCTCCAGAGATCATGTGGTCCCATTCACTGCGGCTTCTCTCTCCAGAGATCATGTGGTCCCATTCACTGCGGCTTCTCTCTCCAGAGATCATGTGGTCCCATTCACTGCTGCTTCTCTCTCTCCAGAGATCATGTGGTCCTGTTCCCTGCGGCTTCTCTCTCTCCAGAGATCATGTGGTCCCATTCCCTGCTGCTTCTCTCTCTCCAGAGATCATGTGGTCCCATTCACTGCGGTTTCTCTCTCCAGAGATCATGTGGTCCTGTTCTCTGCGGCTTCTCTCTCTCCAGAGATCATGTGGTCCCATTCCCTACTGCTTCTCTCTCTCCAGAGATCATGTGGTCCTGTTCCCTGCTGCTTCTCTCTCTCCAGAGATCACGTGGTCTGTTCCCTGCGGCTTCTCTCTCTCCAGAGATCATGTGGTCCTGTTCCCTATTGCTTCTCTCTCTCCAGAGATCACGTGGTCCTGGTCCCTATTGCTTCTCTCTCTCCAGAGATCATGTGGTCCTGTTCCCTCTGCTGCTTCTCTCTCTCCAGAGATCATGTGGTCCTGTTCTCTGCGGCTTCTCTCTCTCCAGATATCATGTGGTCCTGTTCCCTGCTGCTTCTCTCTCTCCAGAGATCATGTGTTCCAGTTCCCTGCTGCCTCCTTCACTCCAGAGATAATGTGGATGGAGGCTGAGCCCACATCACCCCTTCTCCCCACAAAATGGCCTAGATGTGGATCCACTTCTGAACAGATGGATTCTCACAATCAGACTTTTTCCCAATCTGACTGGATCACTTTCACTCAGAATCCTGTTTACACAGGTGTTTTATTTCTGCCTTTTTCACACTCCAAAAAATCTTTTCAAACTTCTGATAATCAATTTTCAACAAAACCAAATAAATATTGGTAATTTGTTTTTAGACACAAATGTGCTTTATGACACCGTAGGTGAAGCTGATTTGAAACAGGACTGATAAGATGGACCTGGGTAAGGCAAGTGCACAAATATCAATGTAACATATCAGCAAACATCCAAATGGACAAATATACATTTATTATATTAAGCTGTCTAAATGTAAAACTTAATATACCAGTCAACATGCAGCAGTATAAATATAGAGACAGTCTCCAAGTTATGATGATCTGACTTACAATTTTTCGACTTTACGATGTGTGATAGCGATGTGCATTCAGTAGAAACCAGTACATTATTCAATAAATTACATGAGATCTTCAACACTTCATTATAAAATAGGCTTTGTGTTAATAAGTTTGCCCAGCTGTAGGTTAATATAAGTGTTCTAAGCATGTTTAAGGTAGGCTAGGCTAGGTTGTTTGGTAGTTTAGGTGTATTAAATGCTTTGTCAACTTAGAATATTTTCCACGTACGATGGATTTATCGGAAAATAACCCCATCATAAGTCGGGGACTGACTGTACATTTACTTTATCAGTTAATATGTAGCTTTAAAAATATTCACATGTACTGCTTATACCACCCTTCAGCCAAGCAATATATCTACCTTTACCTAGACAAACTGCTTTTAAATTAAACAGACATTTCAGATCAAAGCCTGACTGAGTAAACTGGTATGTCTGCAGGAGACAGAGCACTGATTCAAGGCTGCACACAGTAAACCCCCCTCCTTTACCTTTATATGTTGAGTTGTGGTCAGGTGAACCTTGTAAATCGTGTTAGTCCTTATCTTAACATTACATACCTGGGAAAAAAAAACACATTTAATGCTCAACATTCCACAACAGTGCTATCACACAAACTTGCAAAATAAAATAAAAAAATAAAGCCTCTATAATCAATGAATTATGCTATTACAGGGTGTTCCCCAGATTTTGAAAAAGTCAGATAACTGACTGTCCTGAACACCATTATTATAGATAGTGGCAATATACGTCTCTCTCTACGAGGCTGCTCTTAGGGTACAGAAGATGGAGATGAGATGGCTCCCTCTCTGTCAACAAAATAATCTTTCATAACACATTTTAACTGGTGATACTGCCGAGAGAGCAGTCTGCTGTTAAGCCCTCATTGCAAAGACAAAATAAGTATGCAGACAGTGACAGGTGAGCTTAATTTGTAAACTTCCAAATAGAATGGGGTTAGCTATGAAGCAAAGATGGCAAGCTAAGGTATCTTAGCTGACTAAAGTGCCTAAAAATCAGACAATGTTTCTTGAACTTGGTGAAGACCATATGACAGATGTTCACAAAAGAAAAAATAACTTACACTAAATTACTCACCACAAAATTAAAATATGTCATGGCAAATATAAGAATTTTATCTAGCAGTTACCCAACACTTTCTCCCCACAGTGTGTGAGAGAGAAATACTTGCACACAGTATCAATTAAACTTGAAAATTAGATTTTGGATTGTCCTAAGTGGTGTTGAGCCTTTTTTTTTTTTTTTTTTTTAATTTGATTTTTGTGTTTACAACTCTATCAAAGCCCCTGTCCTGTCATTTTCATCCTAGGGTCTGACTTACATCCCTAAAGATGTAAAGACATGTATTACTGCACCGGAAAGCCCTGACAGACCCTCCATAATTTCATGGGTACAAGACCTGATGTATTTCTTGATTTGGAAGAAGTAAACTACACTATAAGAGACTCACTTGGTAGTTTGATGGCATGCTACATTCTCCTGTGTGAACACTTCCCTGGATCCAGTTTGGTTTTCTTCCTCTCAGACAAAAGCTGAATTATCTAATCTTCTCCAAATTAGGAAGGATAGGGGTCATGTTTTGGGTTCTCCGCTCTCTTTTTCTGTTTTTGTATAGGTGTTTGTAAGGTCGGTTGGTACTGAGGGGATTGGCAGACTGTGATTTTTTTGTATGCTTTCCCTTTACCTTTTATTGGGAAATAAGCAAACATAGTGGACATTAGGGATTTTGTTTTATTGTATCTATGCACTTCAGTTTCATTATGAACTATTCTACGAGAAAAAAAACACAACGCTAACATTTCCTTTAACCCTGTAGTTAGCTGCTGCTAAGACGGATCAATCCTAGAGAAGGACACATACAAATGATTATTCAGGTTTTATACCTTTCCATAGCCCCATATCAAACCATGTATCAATGAAGGTACCGAAACTGATCGTAATGGTTAGTAAATTAGACTGGATTAATCACATTGGAATCACATGTGCGCATTCGTAATAATGAACCCATCACCAACCAGCATTTTTCACTATGATAACAAAGACCACGGCCATCTTCAAGTCAGTAAAACATTTGGCCTAGCCCGGCATTTGGGGAGCACCCTGTAAGCTGTAATAATGGTGCATGTACCGGTAGCATCCACAATTAATTCCAAATTTGACGGGAATAGACAGATACCTTGCACAGCATGTAAGACACTTCATCTTCGTCTTTCGATACATCCTCCATGTTATCTGAAATTGACTCAAGGGAGGAAATATCAGACAACTCGATGTTATTCACCACAAACATTTCAGTAAATTCACGATTGGGGGGCTAGGCAATAGCTAGGTTCAGTAAGCACAATACGTAAGTTAAGGGTTACGGATACATATAAAAATACCTAAACAGTTAAGACTACTCACACTTCGCTACTACATGTAACGTAAGTTATATAACATTAATTATAAATTATTATCTTACTTGATACGCTGTTCCCAACATTCAACAGTGAACTATGATTTGATTTTAGAGTTTAAGTTGCTGATTTGTTTTTTGTTTCCAACTTCCTCCCACCAATTATACACTTCCGGTCCGTTAACATGATCATCCGATATGCTCTTAGGAAGGGTGGCTTTGCAGTTCCGCCAAGTGTAATTCAGCAACCACCCACAAATGAAATCAGAAAAAGAGGGCTTTTCGTTCTTACATCTTGGTATGTGTAAAACATGATGTCATGTTTTATTTTTTTTTACTTAAGTACTTGAATTAAAGAATTTATATTATATTTTTGTAAGATTATACAATGTACCTATAAACTACACAATGGTCATTATTAGCAATGTGACTTTTAAATAATTTGACTATAACCAGTATCACAAACCATATCACAAAAGTGACCCTCTTAATCTGTACATCTGACCATTCCCAGACTGATCAGCTCAGTGACTCCACCCAGTCCATCTCACCTGGGGGGGATTCCAATCGGGAAGAGGGATCTGAGTAGGAACCTTACCAGGGCACAAAAAAAATCAATCAATCTATCTATCTATCTATCTATCTCTATTGAGGGAAGGAAGTTCAGGGCAGTGATTCTCAGTGACAGATATAAGTGCTCACTGCCGTGGGAAGTGCCCCAGGCAACAAGTACCTGGTCACAGTAATTCCCCCCCTGGCTCTGATTCCACCTTGATGTGCCATGAAAAGGTTGGTGATCTGTATAATGGCCACCGGCTGATCAGGTGGAAAACTACACAGTCCATAATGCAATGCAGCAATATACCCTCTCACCTTGTCTTTCTGTGCAAGAGTACACATTCAAAAAGGCATGAAAACCATATCCTCTGTATGTATGTGTGCAAATATGTGTGCACATGCACACATGTATTTTGTGTTTTTCTGTGCACATTTGTGCTGTGTTTGTGATTTATGTGTTCATGAGTGTGCTTGTGTATGTTAGTGTGTATATGTGAGTGCATTAGTATGTGAGTGTGTGTTAGTGTGTATATGTGTATGCATTAGTGTGTGAGTGTAAGTATGTGTGTTAATGTGTGTGCATTAATATGTGAGTGTGTGTATGTGTATGCATTAGTATGTGTGCGCATTAATATGTGAGTGTGTTAGTATGTGTGTCAGTGTGTATCAGTGTGTGTGTATATGTGTGGTGTGTGTGTGTGTTAGCATGTGTATGTGTGGTGTGTGTGTGTTAGCATGTGTATGTGTATGCATTAGTATGTGTGTGTATGTGTGTGCATTAATATGTGAGTGTGTTAGTATGTGTGTCAGTGTGTATTAGTATGTGTGTTATTGTGTCAGTGTGTATATGTGTTAGTGTGTTAGCATGTGTATTTGTGGTGTATATGTGTTAGTATGTGTATATGTGTTATTGTGTCAGTGTGTAAATGTGTTAGTGTGTGTATATGTGTGTGCATTAGTATGTGTGTTATTGTGTCAGTGTGTAAATGTGTTAGTGTGTTAGCATGTGTATGTGTGGTGTGTGTATGCATTAGTGTGTGTGTTATTGTGTCAGTGTGTATATGTGTTAGCATGTGTATGTGTGGTGTGTTAGTGTGTTAGCATGTGTATGTGTGGTGTGTGTATATGTGTGTGCATTAGTATGTGTGTTAGTGTGTGTGTGTTATTGTGTCAGTGTGTAAATGTGTTAGTGTGTTAGCATGTGTATGTGTGGTGTGTGTATGCATTAGTGTGTGTGTTATTGTGTCAGTGTGTATATGTGTTAGCATGTGTATGTGTGGTGTGTTAGTGTGTTAGCATGTGTATGTGTGGTGTGTGTGTGTGTATTAGTATGTGTGTTAGCATGTGTATGTGTGGTGTGTGTGTATTAGTATGTGTGTTAGTGTGTCAGTGTGTAAATGTGTTAGTGTGTAAATGTGTATGTGTGGTGTGTGTGTGTGTGTATGCATGGTAGGGATAGGGTAAAGCAGATGATTATAATTTTATTCAACAGAGCCGTAACTCAGTACATGTGCACTCTGCAATGGATACTCAGTAAAATCACATATAAGAGCCTACAAAACACTCAAACGTTCTGAAGTGGAGACAATGGAGTCAGGACAAGACACAAGTGTGGCTTATAGGCTACAAAGAGATGCCATTCACATGTAACTGTGCAGGCAGAGAGAGACAGGCAGAGAGACTAGGCATTCAGAACTCCTTCAGTGTGTCCATGCCCTGGGGATTCTCCTGCCAATGGGGTGGCCAGGAGGCCTTGATGCTGGGTCGGTCCTTCAGCAGGGTGTAGTACTGGTCCAGCTGGGGGTATCGATCCTTGGACAGCCTGTACATGGGACATGCTCAGATCAGCACCAGGAAAACTGACTCTGACAAGATCAACAATAAGCAGCTGGAGCTCTATAAAGAATCAGCCCCTCACTCCCCCTTTCAGCCGGTGATCCTACAGGAAGAAGGTTGTGATTGGCCTGTTATCCTACAGGAAGAAGGCTGAGATTGGCCAGTGATCCTACAGGAAGGAGGTTGTGATTGGCCTGTGATCCTACAGGAAGGAGGCTGTGATTGGTGGCACTCACCCAAAGCGAAACGCGAATGCGATGGCAGGAAACCCAATGACATCAGCCAAGGAGAAGGACTTTCCTGCCAAGTATGGACCCTGGAACAGGTAAGAACAACCTGTTTAACATCACCTGTATCATCCTTGTGTACAGGTATCTTTCACAAGTGTGTGTGTGTGTGTGTGTGTGTGTAGATACCTGTCACAGGTATGTGTGTATGTGTGCAGGTACCTGTTGCAGGTATGTGTGTATGTGTTTGTGTGTGTGTCTGTGTGTAGGTATTTGTTGCAGGTGTGTATGTGTGTGTGTGTGTGTGTTTGTGTGTGTGTGCAGGTACCTGTTGCAGGTATGTGTGTATGTGTGAGTAGGTATTTGTTGCAGGTGTGCATGTGTGCATGTAGGTATTTGTTGCAGGTGTGTGAGTGTGTGTGTGTGTATGTGCAGGTACCTGTTGCAGGTGTGTGTGTGGGTACCTGTTACAGGTGTGTGTGTGTGTGTAGGTACCTGTTGCAGGTGTGTGTGTGTGTGTGTGTGTGTGTGTGTGTGTGTGTGTGCAGGTACCTGTTGTAGGTGTGTGTGTGTGTGTGTGTGTGTGTGCAGGTACCTGTTGCAGGTGTGTGTGTGTACGTGTGTTCAGGTACCTGTTGCAGGTGTGTGTGTGCAGGTACCTTTTGCAGGTGTGTGTGTGTGTGTGTACGTGTGTGCAGGTACCTGTTGCAGGTGTGTGTGTGTGTGTACAGGTACCTGTTGCAGGTGTGTGTGTGCAGGTACCTGTTGCAGGTGTGTGTGTGTGTACGTGTGTGTAGGTACCTGTTGCAGGTGTGTGTGTGTACAGGTACCTGTTGCAGGTGTGTGTGTACAGGTACCTTTTGCAGGTGCTGTTCCCACAGCTGCAGCTCTGTCTTCAGGGCCTCTTTGTTCCTCTGCAGAGCAGACTCGTGTCTCTCTGCCTCCGGCACACGCCAGTTGTAGAAGAGTACATCAGCTGCAGCATGACATTATCATCCTTACCACCATCCCTCAACAGGCCAAATGTGCAAGTGCTACTGACAGGTGCTTTTTGTACAGGTGTTGTCTTTACATGTTAAGGGGCAGGTGTTGTTTGTACAAGTAAAGAGGCATGTGTGTTTGTGCAGGTTAAGGGGTAGGTGTTGTCTGTGCAGGTGCTTTGTCTCTTACTGAGTTTCTGCTGTAGAGTTTGTGACTCAAACATGCGCTGGTACATGAGTGCCTGCTCCTCTGGCCTGTCCAACATCAGCGGGGTACCCTGTGCCCGGAACTGACTCTGCAACAAAACCACATGGTTCAGCAACCATCACCATGGCAACAGCATGATATGTAACCATCACCAGGGAAACAGTGTGTGGGCTTACAGACGGGTAAAGGGAACCTTTTAGAGATGCCGTTTAATTAATACAGATGGAGGATCTGCTCCTCCTGCTGCATTCAGAACATGAGATTTCATTCAGCCTGATCTAAGTAACTGAGGAAACCCCAACTCTACTGACGCCCTGCACTACAACAGTGTAACCCCTACTCTACTGACGCCCTGCACTACAACAGTGTAACCCCTACTCTACTGACGCCCTGCATTACAACAGTGTAACCCCTACTCTACTGACGCCCTGCACTACAAAAGTGTAACCCCTACTCTACTGACGCCCTGCACTACAACAGTGTAACCCCTACTCTACTGATGCCCTGCACTACAACAGTGTAACCCCTACTCTACTGACGCCCTGCACTACAACAGTGTAACCCCTACTCTACTGACGCCCTGCACTACAACAGTGTAACCCCTACTCTACTGATGCCCTGCACTACAACAAAGTAACCCCTACTCTACTGATGCCCTGCACTACAACAAAGTAACCCCTACTCTACAACAAACAAAGTAACCCCTACTCTACTGATGCCCTGCACTACAACAAAGTAACCCCTACTCTACTGATGCCCTGCACTACAACAAAGTAACCCCTACTCTACTGATGCCCTGCACTACAACAGTGTAACCCCTACTCTACTGATGCCCTGCACTACAACAAAGTAACCCCTACTCTACTGATGCCCTGCACTACAACAAAGTAACCCCTACTCTACTGACGCCCTGCACTACAACAGTGTAACCCCTACTCTACTGATGCCCTGCACTACAACAAAGTAACCCCTACTCTACTGATGCCCTGCACTACAACAAAGTAACCCCTACTCTACTGATGCCCTGCACTACAACAAAGTAACCCCTACTCTACTGATGCCCTGCACTACAACAAAGTAACCCCTACTCTACTGACGCCCTGCACTACAACAAAGTAACCCCTACTCTACTGACGCCCTGCACTACAACAAAGTAACCCCTACTCTACTGACGCCCTGCACTACAACAAAGTAACCCCTACTCTACTGATGCCCTGCACTACAACAAAGTAACCCCTACTCTACTGACGCCCTGCACTACAACAAAGTAACCCCTGCACTTAAGCAACTTCAGAGTTAATTCTTAAAAATAGGAACTTTGTCAGATCTTATATCAGTCACATGTTATCCTGATCTCTGCTGAACAGTATGACCTCTGAGGACAAGTTAGCTGGCTGGTCAGTTGGCTTTAGCATTGCTACTTGATGCCTTATGTAATGTCTTCTTTATGCATTGTAAGTGACAAATCACATTTATTTAGTACATGATTTCACATTTTTGCATTGCACTCGCCATATCTTGTTTGTAATTGACAATAAACTTTTTAATCTTTAATTGTGTTGTAAGTCGCTCTGGATAAGAGCATCTGCCAAATGTCTGTAATGTAATGTAATCTTAAATCAGATTGTTTTGACATGTGATTTGATTCTACAGGTTATAATGTGTGATTAACAAACTAACAAATTTTGGAGGTGCAAATCTAAATAATTTAAATGTAAGTAATTTAAATAATTACTTTAAAACCTTACATCTATTTTACAGCATTTAGTGAACATCCTCTGTTCTCTGCTCAGAGAGTTAAACTGTAAGATGGGGATATTTAATAGTGTATAATGGCTGTGCTGCCAAACCGTTTCATTTTCTTCAGTCAAATAGTAATATGATGCCAGTAACAAGGCAGCAAATACACTACCTCCAGGTACAAGCACGCAGCATAGGACTCGTTCACTATGTTGTTTCCATGCTTGAAGGCGGGGAGCTGGAGGAAGGAAATCGCACAGGTAAGCATGACACATCACTTCTCACAGTCAGCGAGGCGTCTGTCACAATCTTACTTCCGCCTGACATTCACAGTTCACTGCAGGGGCACTCCATTAATGTATCAAAAGCACAACTTTGGGTCTATCAAGGAGTTCTTCGCACTAAGAAATAAAAATGAGGTAATTGACTGATCAACCCCCAGTTGCTGCTCCACTCATCCGCATACCTACTAACCCAATATGGTTAAAACTCATAAATACATTTTCCATAATTTTGGGATGTTCGGGAAGTGAAACCCAACACAAAAGGTTAAAAGTATATTGAATTGAATGTATATACAATAAAGTATACTTACTGTAGCCTACGTATAGAAATAGGGTAAAATATTTAAAAATTCAGCTTACATGTGTTATTCATGCGTAGCCTACATTTAACCACTAGTGACTAGTCATTCCACAGTTTATCAGATATTCTTATGGTTTATGGTTGATTTATGGTTTGGTGGACTATGCCTCAAATTCAGAGGCAGTCTCCAGTTTAATGCCAGTCGTGAAGAAGTTAGCTGAGTACAAGCTGCCCATAAAAAAAGTACAGCGAATGAACAATTCATCACGGTAGATAGCTACCTGTCCCCGCGGGTTGATGTCCAGGACTTCCTTGGATTTGTGCTCCTGTTTCTCGAAGGAAAGCAGTTTGTGATTGTACCCTTGCAAACCCTTCTCCTCCAGCGCAATCATAACGCGCCAGCAAGGGGGTGACCCAGAGCCCCAGAAAAGAGTAATGTCTTTTGCCATGGCGATATCTGTGCGAACTTCAGATAAACACAACCTGTCCGATTAAATACAGGAGTGTGCGAAAGCTCTGCCCAGTGACTCAGCGTTTTCAAGTCGATCTAGATCGTGAGATTAAGTAATCTCTAAACAAGTAAACTCCTGTCTAAAGGGCACGGGAAGAAACCGACGCATTTTTTCTCGCAAAGAGAAATGCATTAGACAATATGATATTTATTTAACCATAGCGACATCTGCAGGTAGGGGATATATTTGTGTGTAACATTTCTGATAAATCTTCAGAATCTATCTGGAGCCAGTTCTGGAACAGACAGGCACAAGTCATGACAGCAAGTGTGGAAATCGCTTCCTAAACTTAAGTAGTTGTGAAATTACGTGTCGTGTTCTTACTGCCTCTGGTATTTACCAAATGGGCAAGTGTGAAAACATTTAAAACGTTTTTATATTCCCTTTGTCCGATTTTATCATGTTCACAAATTTAGAAAATAAAGGCTGATGAATAATTATTTTAGCTGTGAAGGGGAATTGTTCTGAAAAAAACTTACTCGATATAACAAATTTATGCGGTTTGAAGTCTTTCTTACCCTCCCTCAGACTGTATTTGTGTGTATTAGCCCAAATCCGCAATGCACATATCTGCTACATCAGTGAAGGAATGATGTTGCATAACTTGTATGGGATTATGTAACCTGGCATGGTTCTACTTCATTAACATTATAAAGATAAGAATGGTCCACACTGTACAGGGTGGAGGTCATTTAAGGTCATTTCAAAACCATGGGGGTGGACAGGATTGCCCTCATTCATCTGTAACGATAGCAATGCGGGGTGCCCAGAAAGTCACACGACTGGGCAAAGGCCGAGGAGTTTTTGTAACACTACACCTTCATACCTGGACCCAAGTCTCGAGATCAGTGACACACCAATCCATTTTTATTTTTAATTTGTCTTAAAAATGTGTCGTCAAGCGTGAAAGAGCCCCACCCAGCCAGCTGGCAGTAGACCATTGTGGAGCAAACGTTAACTCATTTGGTGTCCTGCTAGCCTTTTGCAAAGAGCTAACAAGGCAGTACAGACCTTTCACCAACTGTTTCACTTTTTATTATTTTACATTATTATTAATAATAATAATAATAATAAAGCTAAAGTAGGCTGTGGAGAGGAGGATTAGCTGTCAATTACTGCTGATGGGAGGGCTGAGGTCATGGGGGGGTTGGGTTCACAGAAAGTGCAGCTGAGGTCACAGGCAGTAGGGCCAAATCGGACAGTCATGGCCATGAAGGCAGATTATTTTTTGGAACACTCTTTGCCACGCAGTTTCACCTCTGCATGGTTGCTAGCTCTGCAAACCCAAAGGATCTGAATGCTGGAAAAGCAGAGTGATTTTCCTGTACATTGTAGGACAAGACAGGATTATAAAAAATAAAGATGTGATAGCAGATTGTGCTGGAGATCTCTGCCTCTCCCAGATTGTGCTGGAGATCTCTGTCTCTCCCAGATTGTGCTGGAGATCTCTGCCTCTCTCAGATTGTGCTGGAGATCTCTGTCTCTATCAGATTGTGCTGGAGATCTCTGTCTCTATCAGATTGTGCTGGAGATCTCTGTCTCTATCAGATTGTGCTGGGGATCTCTGCCTCTATCAGATTGTGCTGGAGATCTCTGTCTCTATCAGATTGTGCTGGAGATCTCTGTCTCTATCAGATTGTGCTGGAGATCTCTGCCTCTATCAGATTGTGCTGGAGATCTCTGCCTCTCCCAGATTGTGCTGGAGATCTCTGCCTCTCCCAGATTGTGCTGGAGATCTCTGTCTCTCCCAGATTGTGCTGGAGATCTCTGTCTCTCCCAGATTGTGCTGGAGATCTCTGCCTCTATCAGATTGTGCTGGAGATCTCTGTCTCTCCCAGATTGTGCTGGAGATCTCTGCCTCTCCCAGATTGTGCTGGAGATCTCTGTCTCTCCCAGATTGTGCTGGAGATCTCTGTCTCTCCCAGATTGTGCTGGAGATCTCTGTCTCTCCCAGATTGTGCTGGAGATCTCTGTCTCTCCCAGATTGTGCTGGAGATCTCTGTCTCTCCCAGATTGTGCTGGAGATCTCTGCCTCTCCCAGATTGTGCTGGAGATCTCTGCCTCTCCCAGATTGTGCTGGAGATCTCTGCCTCTCCCAGATTGTGCTGGAGATCTCTGCCTCTCCCAGATTGTGCTGGAGATCTCTGTCTCTCCCAGATTGTGCTGAGATCTCTGCCTCTCCCAGATTGTGCTGGAGATCTCTGCCTCTCCCAGATTGTGCTGGAGATCTCTGTCTCTCCCAGATCTGGAGATCTGCCTCTCCTGGAGATCTCTGCCTCTATCAGATTGTGCTGGAGATCTCTGTCTCTCCCAGATTGTGCTGGAGATCTCTGAGATTGTGCTGGAGATCTCTGCCTCTCCCCAGATTGTGCTGGAGATCTCTGTCTCTCCCAGGTGTGCTGGAGATCTCTGTCTCTCCCAGATTGTGCTGGAGATCTCTGTCTCTCCCAGATTGTGCTGGAGATCTCTGTCTCTCCCAGATTGTGCTGGAGATCTCTGCCTCTCCCAGATTGTGCTGGAGATCTCTGCCTCTCCTGGAGATCTGTGCTGGAGATCTCTGCCTCTCCCAGATTGTGCTGGAGATCTCTGTCTCTCCCAGATTGTGCTGGAGTCTCTGCCTCTCCCAGATTGTGCTGGAGATCTCTGCCTCTCCCAGTTTGTGCTGGAGATCTCTGTCTCTCCCAGATTGTGCTGGAGATCTCTGCCTCTCCCAGATTGTGCTGGAGATCTCTGTCTCTCCCAGATTGTGCTGGAGATCTCTGTCTCTCCCAGATTGTGCTGGAGATCTCTGCCTCTCCCAGATTGTGCTGGAGATCTCTGCCTCTCCCAGATTGTGCTGGAGATCTCTGCCTCTCCCAGATTGTGCTGGAGATCTCTGTCTCTCCCAGATTGTGCTGGAGATCTCTGCCTCTCCCAGATTGTGCTGGAGATCTCTGTCTCTCCCAGATTGTGCTGGAGATCTCTGCCTCTATCAGATTGTGCTGGAGATCTCTGCCTCTATCAGATTGTTCTGGAGATCTCTGTCTCTATCAGATTGTGCTGGAGATCTCTGTCTCTATCAGATTGTGCTGGGGATCTCTGCCTCTCTCAGATTGTGCTGGAGATCTCTGTCTCTCCCAGATTGTGCTGGAGATCTCTGCCTCTCCCAGATTGTGCTGGAGATCTCTGTCTCTCCCAGATTGTGCTGGAGATCTCTGTCTCTCCCAGATTGTGCTGGAGATCTCTGCCTCTCTCACTGCCTCTTTCGTTCCTCTCCCTGGTGCTGTTGCACTGGAATGACCAGCAGGGGGCCCTACAGCAGGATTCTACATGTCCCCAGTCAGATACTCCCTGGACCCTGAGCACAGCTAGTTGTACTGCTAGCTTTTCCACAGGAAAATGAGCGACAGAAGACATGGGGAGGTGAGTTACCTGTGTGATGAGGCATTACTGGATCAGTGCTGAGTGATAATAAAAACCCACAGAGCCCTTTCTCTGGGAAAAAGGCTCTGCATCCCACCCTCGATACAAATTAGGATTTCTCTAATCAGAGATGAGAACTGTGTGTAGAGTAGTAATGGTGTGTATAGCCCAACACGGGGAAACCCTAGCCTCAGCTCAATGTGAGGCTAATTACAGCCTATCACCGCTATTACTCACAGTGTCCCCTGTGTACGCTCTGGGATACTCACAGTGTCCCCTTGTGTCTGGGATAGCTCCCCTGGGATCTGGGATCTCACAGTGTCCCCTGTGTAAGCTCTGGGATAGTCACAGTGTCCCCTGTGTAAGCTCTGGGATACTCACAGTGTCCCCTTGTGTAAGATCTGGGATAGTCACAGTGTCCCCTGTGTAAGCTCCCACAGTGTCCCCTTGTGTAAGATCTGGGATAGTCTGGGATACTCACAGTGTCCCCTGTGTAAGCTCTGGGATACTCACAGTGTCCCCTGTGTAAGATCTGGGATAGTCACAGTGTCCCCTGTGTAAGATCTGGGATAGTCACAGTGTCCCCTGTGTAAGCTCTGGGATAGTCACAGTGTCCCCTGTGTAAGATCTGGGATAGTCACAGTGTCCCCTGTGTAAGATCTGGGATAGTCACAGTGTCCCCTGTGTAAGCTCTGGGATACTCACAGTGTCCCCTGTGTAAGCTCTGGGATAGTCACAGTGTCCCCTGTGTAAGATCTGGGATAGTCACAGTGTCCCCTGTGTAAGATCTGGGATAGTCACAGTGTCCCCTGTGTAAGGTCTGGGATACTCACAGTGTCCCCTGGGATAGTCACAGTGTCCCCTGTGTAAGTCTGGGATAGTCACAGTGTCCCCCTGTGTAAGCTCTGGGATAGTCACAGTGTCCCCTGTGTAAGCTCTGGGATACTCACAGTGTCCCCTGTGTAAGATCTGGGATAGTCACAGTGTCCCCTGTGTATATAGTCACAGTGTCCCCTGTGTAAGATCTGGGATACTCACAGTGTCCCCTGTGTAAGCTCTGGGATACTCACAGTGTCCCCTGTGTAAGATCTGGGATACTCACAGTGTCCCCTGTGTAAGATCTGGGATACTCACAGTGTCCCCTGTGTAAGATCTGGGATTCTCACAGTGTCCCCTGTGTAAGATCTGGGATAGTCACAGTGTCCCCTGTGTAAGCTCTGGGATACTCACAGTGTCCCCTGTGTAAGATCTGGGATAGTCACAGTGTCCCCCTGTGTAAGATCTGGGATACTCACAGTGTCCCCTGTGTAAGATCTGGGATAGTCACAGTGTCCCCTGTGTACGCTCTGGGATTCTCACAGTGTCCCCTGTGTAAGCTCTGGGATACTCACAGTGTCCCCCTGTGTAAGATCTGGGATAGTCACAGTGTCCCCTGTGTAAGATCTGGGATAGTCACAGTGTCCCCTGTGTAAGATCTGGGATAGTCACAGTGTCCCCTGTGTAAGCTCTGGGATACTCACAGTGTCCCCCTGTGTAAGATCTGGGATAGTCACAGTGTCCCCTGTGATCTGGGATAGCTGTCCCCTGTGTAAGCTCTGGGATAGTCACAGTGTCCCCTGTGTAAGCTCTGGGATAGTCACAGTGTCCCCTGTGTACCTGATAAAATCACTAACCTAGATTGTTTTTCTCCTCAGTCTCAAACACTTTGTAAGATCATCATCACTACTTTAGGAGAGTACAGAAAATCTTCATATACCCACATAAAGCATAGCTGATATTTATAGTGTGTCTCACCAAAGATTAGGGCTGAAGATTAATGCCTTCTCACCTGATAAAGCTCATAAACTTTGTCCTCCAGCATTTACAGTGAGATCCTGGCCTTGAGTTTTGTATTATTGCCTCTATAAAACATCATCACCTCTAATAAAGAGCTCTAAAATACATAATCACTACTAATAAGCTTATGCAAAACCACTTCAAAGATTTTAATAAACTTCTCCAAAACATCTCATCATATCTAATAAGCCCCACTATCTAATAAAAACTAATCAGAAGTATAGTAAGATTGCAAGGAAACGCTCCTGGTCTTAGATGGGCATAGACAGCAGGTCTGAAGGTACTTGCTTTAGACAGTGCCCTCCAAATGGAAGCTGTTGTTTTACCACCAGAAGAGTAAAGATGTAAACATCAAAATGAAGGGCCTGCTCTTCACAGATATGGGCTCAGGGAACACTACTCACATTAACACTGAACAGAACTGGGCTGGACATTACACTAAACACGAACACTGAGCAGAACCAGGCTGGACATTAGACTAAACACTAACACTGAGCAACTCTGGGCTGGACATTACACTGAACACTAACACTGAACAGAACTGGGCTGGACATTACACTAAACATTAACACTGAGCAGAACTGGGCTGGACATTACACTGAACACTAATACTGAACAGAACTGGGCTGGACATTACACTAAACACTAACACTGAACAGAACTGGGCTGGACATTACACTAAACATTAACACTGTGCAGAACTGGGCTGGACATTACACTAAACACTAACACTGAGCAGAACTGGGCTGGACATTACACTAAACATTAACACTGAGCAGAACTGGGCTGGACATTACACTAAACACTAACACTGAACGAAACTGGGCTGGACATTACACTAAACATTAACACTGTGCAGAACTGGGCTGGACATTACACTAAACACTAACACTGAACAGAACTGGGCTGGACATTACACTGAACACTAATACTGAACAGAACTGGGCTGGACATTACACTAAACATTAACACTGAGCAGAACTGGGCTGGACATTACACTAAACACTAACACTGACCGAAACTGGGCTGGACATTACACTAAACACTAACACTGAACAGAACTGGGCTGGACATTACACTAAACACTAACACTGAGCAGAACTGGGCTGGACATTACACTAAACACTAACAGCAGATTTTAACCCTCAAACCTGCCACACTGTTGCACAATGTTTTTTGTTACACAAAAGAGCACAACCAGACAATCAGTCTTTCAAGAAAACCCTCTCCAGGAAATGATGTGTTTGGTCAGGACATGCAGTAAAGCAGAGTTAAGTAAATAATCTCAATAATGTGTACTGACAGAGTTAAGTAAATAATCTTAATAATGTGTACTGACAGAGTTAAGTAAATAATCTTAATAATGTGTACTGACAGAGTTAAGTAAATAATCTTAATAATGTGTACTGACAGAGTTAAATAAATAATCTTAATAATGTGTACTGACAGAGTTAAGTAAATAATCTTAATAATGTGTACTGACAGAGTTAAATAAATAATCTTAATAATGTGTACTGACAGAGTTAAGTAAATAATCTTTATAATGTGTCCTGACGTAAATAGCTGCTCTGGGACTTTTTCTATGACTGTTTTCTCCATACCGCTTTGTTTTACTGACCATACAATTCAATCAAATACAGACTAAACACTTGTGTTACTGAGCATACACTTCTATCAAATACAGACTAAACATTTGTGTTACTGAGCATACACTTCTATCAAATACAGACTAAACATTTGTGTTACTGAGCATACACTTCTATCAAATACAGACTAAACATTTGTGTTACTGAGCATACACTTCTATCAAATACAGACTAAACATTTGTGTTACTGAGCATACACTTCCATCAAATACAGACTAAACATTTGTTGAAAAATTTTTAACCTCACCCACTTCTGATTATTGCATGGTATATTTTATTACAGTCTCCGGAGATATGACTTGAACAGTCTGTAATCTCCAGGTTATCACTTTTATGGCTGGCACATTTCAGCATTGCTAGCAGTTTCACCAGTGGCCAATGACACCCTGTACTGTTATCCCAAAGAACAGAGTCTGCATTTTACACACACACACACACACACACACACACACACACACACACACACACACACACACACACACACACACACACACACACAGTCACACATAACACACACACACACACACGCACTCACACACACACATAACACACACGTGCACACACACGCGCACGCACACGCACGCGCACGCGCACATGTACACGTACACACACGTACACATACACGCACACACATAACAGACACACATACTCACACACACTCACACACACTTACACACACATACACACACACTCACACACACTCATACACACACGCGCACACACATAACACACCCACACGCACATGCACACATACACGCGCATGCACACACACATACACACAAGCACAAAAGATTTCATACACACACACACATACACACACAAACATAAAAACATGCACACACATACATACACACACGCACCCACACACACACACGCACACACAATAACAGGGCTGGCCATACCCAGGGCCCTCTCCTTCACTGAGAGGCTGGGAGGTGGTGCATTGAGCCCGATGGGGCAGGGTCAGTGTTAGGGTTAAGGTTAGCGTTAGGGTTAGGGTTAGGGTTAAGGTTGGTGTTAGGGTTAAGGTTAGCGTTAGGGTTGGTGTTCGGGTTAGGGTTAGGGTTAAGGTTGGTGTTCGGGTTAGGGTTTGCGTTAGGGTTGGTGTTCGGGTTAGGGTTAGGTGCGTTGAGCCTGATGGGGCAGGTGCCTGTGAGAGGGGTATGGAGTTAAAGCAGAGTTAAAACTCTGAGTGTCTTAGCCTGGCCAGGAGACAAAATGGATTTAAAAGAAAAATACACTTTTTTTGTCTTGCCTTGTATACAAGCATTTTATAAACAAGTCACTTTTCGAGACAGCTAGCAAAACCCTTGGAACAGAAACCAGCTTTACATAATTTTTCACATGCAAAATTCTCTCATGCGCTCACAATGTCAATTTCATGCCACCAAATATGTGTATCAAAACAATAATATATGTTTATCCAATATGCCATGAGCAATACGACATGACTAGACCTAAGTGCATGCTCTGTTTATGACCTTTTCTGTGGTCTCTTTTACATGGTGGTGCAAAACAGCAATATTGAAAAATAAATATAAGTCACAGCACAAGATGCCATACTTTTCTCTTTAAAACATCTGGCCACTAAAGCAAAAAAAAAAATGTTTCACTCAACTCCAATACAATTTAACAAACTGCACCCAGTTCATCATACAAAGAAAGACTACTAAAATAATGCCGCTAATAATTTTACAACAATATTTTCTATTTCTTACACAATATGAGTGAACCTGTGGTCCACACTTTCAAAACCTGAATCTAAATCAACAAAACTATATATATTTTTCAAAACAGCTAGTCATTTATGCTAGCACAAATGACAGACATTTTTACAACAGTCCGAAACAATCCGAAATCTCAATATATGATACAAAAATGACATAAACTGGTCAGTAAATTAAGCAAGGTAATTTAACATAAAATTAAGTAATAAAATAGAATATAATATGGACTTTTTGTAAAGGGACTGCAGGGTTTTGAAATGTGACAGTTTTGGTGGAAACTTCATAGATAGACGGGGACACACCCCCCTCTTTCGGTCATCATTTCTGTGACTCCCTGATAAGATATTGATCTCAAGGGCTGAACTTCACCTGCCCAGTCACCTGCCACATTCTGCTGACAGCAAGCCTGTTGCCAAAGCATACCTACCCAGTTGCATAGAGTGGTTATAGGTGTGTGTATGTGTGCACGTGAGTGTTGGTGTGAATTTATGTTGATTGGGGGTGGGGGGGATGGGGTGGAGGGGCTGGGGTGCTAAAGGTCACTATTAATCCAGTAACTTTCCCCTCTGAACAGTAACACTTGTACATACACACAGAGACAGACACAGGTACACACCTGTGACAGAACCAGCGGAGACAGAAGTATCCATACACCTGTGACAGAACCAAGAGAGACAGACACAGGTACACACCTGTGACAGAGCCAAGAGAGACAGTCACAGGTACACACCTGTGAGAGAATCAGGAGAGACAGACACAGGTACACACCTGTGAGAGAATCAGGAGAGATGCGGCTGAAGCTTCCAAACCCGGGCTTGGAAGGGCGGATCCCTTCACACCAGGAGCTGGAGAAGATGGAGAAGGAGGAGGCAGGGGACCGGCCCAAATGGGACAACAAAGCCCAGTACATGCTCACCTGCGTGGGGTTTTGCGTCGGCCTGGGGAACGTCTGGCGCTTCCCTTACCTGTGCCAGAGCCATGGAGGAGGTAAGCACAGCCGTAACCCCACCTGAGAGGAACTCCACACTGGACCCTGTGTGTCTGGTCATGAGCCTGAGTGGTGTTAGAGTTAAATGGGTAAAGGTCTGAGAGGTGTTAGAGTTAAATGGGTAGAGGTCTGAGTGGTGTTAGAGTTAAATGGGTAAAGGTCTGAGTGGTGTTAGAGTTAAATGGGTAAAGGTCTGAGTGGTGTTAGAGTTAAATGGGTAGAGGTCTGAGTGGTGTTAAAGTTAAATGGGTAGAGGTCTGAGTGGTGTTAGAGTTAAATGGGTAGAGGTCTGAGTGGTTTTAAAGTTAAATGGGTAAAGGTCTGAGTGGTGTTAGAGTTAAATGGGTAATGGGGTAAAATGGGTCTGAGTGGTGTTAGAGTTAAATGGGTAAATGGGTTAAATGGGTAAAGGTCTGAGTGGTGTTAGAGTTAAATGGGTAAAGGTCTGAGTGGTGTTAGAGTTAAGTGGGTAAAGGTGGGCATGTGTGCAGATAATACTGGTACTGTGTGGTCTCCAGCATATTTTATTATGGATGCAACTGTACCAAGCCTAAACTTTTGATAACCTGGTTATTCATATAACATCAGCATGCTGTGGCGTATTACATAATCTCACCTAGCTACGTTTACATTGGATTCTTAAAATGGGTGATATTCCTCCAAGTTTCCTCACACAGTGCTGCTCCATCACAATGTGACTTAGAAAGCATTGCCTGTCTCTGACTGAAGTGCTTTTGCACTGCAGCTACAGACAGGGTGCGAACTACAGGGAGCTTGGTTCTTCTTAATAAGACATGAACTCCCCTGAAAACATGATCTGTGAAATTTTGGGGGGTCTCTAAAATACTGACAATTTGCTATTTTTGACATGCATTTCTATTTTTCTGTATCTTCATCAACATGGATCATGCATAAAATTATTATGGCTATTATTATTAAGAATATTATTGATGTATGATTCATGCATGAGGGTGATTCATCACAAATTCACTTTGATAAAGATGCAGGCATGCATGCTATTCTTGCCATCACCATTGAAGTGCGGCAATGCAATATCATAAACTTCACTCAATTTAACTCGAAGATCAGAAAAAAATGAACTTTCTTTGTCCCACTCAGTCTCCATGCCGAATCGCCATTATGCACTTGTAGTTGGCATATCACAAAAAGAAAACAAGGGACAAAAGTGAGCTCCCTGAAAGCCATGGTTTAATGTGTACACTGGCTACAGCCTCAAAATGGAGGAGGATTACATGTCATTGAAGGGTCTCCTTTCTCCTAACCCTAATCCTTTATTAGGAGTGAAATTGCACATGGCTGGAAGAGTAGAATTGATCACGATTAGCCCCTGATAGAAGTAGTAGAAGTAGAATTAAACATGGTTAGCCCATCTGGATAAAACTTGATTACTGTATGAGTAACTAAAATTAAATTTGGCTAGCATTTAACGAAATGGAATTAACTTGGTCAGTGTTTCATAAACTGAAATTTCACATGCTTAATCCAATGTTTGATAAAGTGAATTGAAACTTGTTTAGTTAAAGTTAGGTTATCTAAGAGTTAAATAAAGTGGCAACAAATATGGTAATCTCTTCTGGTTAGATTACAGCCTGCCCCTAGACAATCTGAACCTCCTCCACCCCCATGGGCCATACTGAACCTGTCTGAAATACTGCGAACCTGGACAGCTTTATCTTCCTCAAACTAATTCATTTACACCCAGCCTGGCTCTCTAGGGAACAGTCACCTGATAAGAATCTCATGGCCAGATTTACTAAAGGGTAGGAACTGCTTTTCAGACGTAAAAGCAGCCACTAATCGTCTCGGTATTTACGTGCGAACAACTAAACAGTTTCAATGAGTGAAAATCACTATTAAAATGGATATTGCAGTGACTACATCACTTTGTGACTTTCCTCTTGATACATAGTAAAATCTGTTCATGTATATGTATACTTGGGATGAAGGCACTAAAACAGGGTGGAGAGTTTGCAAATGAGGCCAATTAAGTATTCCGCCAAATTTACTAAACCTTGCAGTAACTGAGACTCCCGTCTTTGTGTGGGATTTTTTACGAGTTCAGAAAGCAGGCGGAAATTTTGCGCCGTCCAAGAATTACACCTGTCAGTTTGCCAGTTACATAGTCACAGGATAATTGCACAACTGGAGGAACTTAATCCATGCACCCAAAGATCAAATTTTCTGTCGACTGTGGTGATGCCGGATCTTTTCAAAGTGCAGTTTACAGGACTGGCTTACAGGTGCATTGTTCCATTATATGACGAACAAGTGTTCAGAAGTAGAAAACAGACATATCCCATGAATGTACAGGTTTAAAATAACGTCAAATATTGTTGCAAAGTACGTCACAGCAGCTTTCTATTCAGGAATACCTCTATCTACAGACAGTGAGAGGGTGGAACAAGCGGAATGTGTTAGCTGCACTGTGATAACCTTCTTCCTGTTGGTGTTTATATTCTTCCTGCTGTTATATTACCAGCTGTGTTGTTTGTCCTTGCTGTAGGAAAGCTTTTGGTATGTGGCCTAACATCGTGCCATATTTTTACTTCATACACTGTTCATTTTGTTAGCCCTATACTTAATACATTAATTTTGAATATGATGTCAATCCAAAACGTTCTCATTTCGGATGGTGTTTAATTCTTACGCTGTAATACAGCATGATGAAGCTTTGCCTCATTGGCTGTTATATCTATTACCTGATCAGTAAATTTAAGTTTAATTTTTCTTGAGGTTCCCTCACTACTTGTGCCTGGCTGCCCCGCATCCATTGTTTACGGGCATCTCTTACCCCAAAATTGTGACATGAGGGCGTATATTTTTTTATTATGTGATTAGACCAAGTCTTAGTAAATCGGATGTTAATATGTTGGTGTTTGTGACGGCAAAAGTGTAGCTATATAGCAAATATTTTTGTGCTGCGACTATTACTTTGTAAATTCGGCCCCCAATCCAGCCTTTTATTACAATCCTTTTTACTCTGCTAGTTACCAGTGCTATCAAACTAATAACAGGGTTTTAGCTATTCATTGTGTAAGGACATTTAATCTTTAATTTACACTTCCTTCAGCCAGGTAATGTTGGCTGTCTGTAACACCCCCTGCAACTCTAGTCTTTGTGTTTGTAATAACACACCTCCTCCCACACACAGATAGTCCATACAATGGTTCATTAGAACTAATTTTGAGATAACTGACTTGTAACCTGCAAAAAATCCTGTTTACGTCTTAGCGAACTAATGCCACTGCACACACACCTGGTACCCACACACCTTAGCACACTAATGCCACTGCACACACACCTGGTACCCACACACCTTAGCACACTAATGCCACTGCACACACACCTGGTACCCACACACCTTAGCACACTAATGCCACTGCACACACACCTGGTACCCACACACCTTAGCACACTAATGCCACTGCACACACACCTGGTACCCAGCAATAAAACCCAGCTTGGTCATCAGGACGAGCCATGTAAATCTGAAAGGGGCTGAATTTTTATGGATAAGGTGTAGCTACGTGAGAGATGGGATGATATTATTACAGTGGGATTATTACAGTGGGATGATATTATATATGATACGTGATGCCTTACTCAAAGCCATACATTCAGGGTAGAGGATGTATTAGTGTTTCATATTCAGGACTGCTCATCTGGCTTTTAAAAAGGGATCCTGATGAGGTTTTGCTGTCCAAATTAGCTTGCCAGACTGTTGAAAAATGTATTTATTTTTCCTGTAGTGGTCAGATGTTCACTTGTCTAAGCACTGAACCCCTGTGCAACCTGTAGGACTTCTCCAGCATAATTCTGCCTTTAACTTGCATCCCAAACACATGTCTGTCTGTGGTGGCTTTTCAGCTTTTAGCACCTAATGATCCAGAATGATTGTTAATTTAAGTGTATGTTAGTATAGGTATGTAGTCACAGGGTCACTTTAGGTGTATGGTCACAGTGCCAGTATAGGTGTATTTTCATAGTGCCAGTACAGGTGTATGGTCACTGTGACAGTATTCGTGCTCCTGAGCCCCTGTGTGCTGGCTGGATGAAACTCAGGTGTGCCAGCTGCTCATTCAGCTCCTGACCTGTAATCCCAGGTGCTGTGTAGATGAGTGATAATGGAGTACTCGTTCTGCTGTAATCATTCCCAGTTTACCTGTAATTCCAGGTGCGTTCATGATCCCCTTCCTGATCCTGCTTGTCTTGGAGGGAATGCCACTTCTGCATCTCGAGTTTGCTATTGGCCAACGTCTGAGGAAGGGGAGCGTGGGAGTGTGGACGGCTATACACCCCTATTTAACTGGTGTAGGTAAGTGCTATAACAAATGATCTTCAGTGTCAAGTGGCAGCAGCTCACCAGACAGCCTGCAGTGTGCATACAGGTGTGTGAAGGTGTACATGCAGGTGAACATACTGCAGGCTGGAGCCATATTACAGGCCTTGACAATCATCTCCACATCAACTGAAAGACAATGTCTGGGATAAACAACTGCTTTGCAAAGAGGGAAAGACAGCTAAGAACAGAGAATCACATCTACACAGACACTTCATAGTTAATATAGACGATGAACTAACATATTTACTGTGAATCGTACACGAGAAAATGACCTCTTTATTTTATACCTGACAGGAATTGCGTCCATGCTGGTGTCCTTCTTGGTGGGCCTGTACTACAATACCATCATGGCCTGGGTCATGTGGTATTTCTTTAACTCCTTCCAGGAGCCCCTTCCTTGGAGCACGTGCCCTGTCAATCAGAACAGAACTGGTACGTCACTCAATCACAGCAAGGCCTGGGCTGAGGGGGTGTCTTGACTGGGGGGCAGAAATGGCATGAATACAGCCTCCTCTGAGCCTGTGGGAGGGCAGCCCTGCAGGAAGGCTGGCCATTTTAATGGGGAGGGGTTAATGGTGTTGGTGGAAAGGAAAATTTATTTATGGATTAACCTACCCTTGTTGCTGGAAGAAATTAAGAAATAATGAAGTCAATTTAAAAATTAAAGCTGCATAATAATAGAACAACAAAAAAGCTCCCAGCTCTGATTGTTCTTCTCTGGTACCGATGCACATTAAGCGTAGAGTTCTCCCAGTGCCGTTCAGCTCTGCTAGCTTTGTGTATCAGGTATAGAGTTCTCCCAGTGCCGTTCAGCTCTGCTAGCTTTGTGTATCAGGTATAGACTTCTCCCAGTGCCGTTCTCTGCTAGCTTTGTGTATCAGGTATAGAGTTCTCCCAGTGCCGTTCTCTGCTAGCTTTGTGTATCAGGTATAGAGTTCTCCCAGTGCCGTTCAGCTCTGCTAGCTTTGTGTATCAGGTATAGAGTTCTCCCAGTGCCGTTCAGCTCTGCTAGCTTTGTGTATCAGGTATAGAGTTCTCCCAGTGCCGTTCAGCTCTGCTAGCTTTGTGTATCAGGTATAGACTTCTCCCAGTGCCGTTCAGCTCTGCTAGCTTTGTGTATCAGGTATAGACTTCTCCCAGTTCCGATTGTTCTTCTCTGCTGGCTTTGTGTATCAGGCGTAGACTTCTCTGTATTAGCTGGATTAGCTGATTCACCCACAGCAGCACACAGTCACAGTGTAAGTACAGGCTGGTATTGCTTACAGTGTGAGTGTCGCCCTCTGCAGGCCTGGTGTCTGAATGTGAGCGCAGCTCTCCGGTGGATTACTTCTGGTACAGGGAGACGCTGAACACCTCTGCAGCCATCGGGGACTCTGGGGGCCTGCAGTGGTGGATGGTGCTTTGTCTGGTGTGTGCCTGGACTGTGCTGTACGTCTGCTGCATCAGGGGCATAGAGACCACTGGCAAGGTACGCTCCCCACTGGCCATGCAGGAGAGTGCACACCTGAGCAGAAGTGAATGGTGTGAGCTGGCAAATCCCTCTGTATGTAAGCCGTAATGTAGAAGCCTAACCCCTCCCTCCTCTCCCTGCACCCTGCCCCTTCCCCAGGCAGTGTACGTCACCTCCACCCTGCCCTACGTGGTTCTCACCATCTTTCTCATCAGAGGACTGACTCTCAAAGGCTCTGTGAATGGAATTAAGTTTCTCTTCACCCCAGATGTGAGTAAATGGCTGTTTAACTGTGTCTTTACCTGCACTGCAATCATTGTAAATCCAAACCATTTTGTTTAATTTTACCATGGAATTTATGGTCATTTTAAAATGTATTATTTGTTTAACAGCGTTCAGACTAAGTATACCTTTTAGGGTTACATATTTATGGTTTAAAAATGTTTCTGTGTATGGGTGTCTGTAATATGTCTCTGTGTGTGGGTGTCTGTAATATGTCTCTGTGTGTGGGTGTCTGTAATATGTCTCTGTGTGGGTGTCTGTAATACGTCTCTGTGTGTGGGTGTCTGTAATATGTCTCTGTGTGTGGGTGTCTGTAATATGTTCCTGTGTGTGGGGTGTCTGTAATATGTCTCTGTGTGTGGGTGTCTGTAATATGTTCCTGTGTGGGTGTCTGTAATATGTCTCTCTGTGTGGGTGTCTGTAATATGTCTCTGTGTGTGGGTGTCTGTAATATGTCTCTGTGTGTGGGTGTCTGTAATATGTTCCTGTGTGGGTGTCTGTAATATGTCTCTGTGTGTGGGTGTCTGTAATACATCTCTGTGTGTGGGTGTCTGTAATATGTCTCTGTGTGTGGGTGTCTGTAATATGTCTCTGTGTGTGGGTGTCTGTAATATGTTCCTGTGTGGGTGTCTGTAATATGTCTCTGTGTGTGGGTGTCTGTAATATGTCTCTGTGTGTGGGTGTCTGTAATATGTTCCTGTGTGGGTGTCTGTAATATGTCTCTGTGTGTGGGTGTCTGTAATATGTCTCTGTGTGTGGGTGTCTGTAATACATCTCTGTGTGGGTGTCTGTAATATGTCTCTGTGTGTGGGTGTCTGTAATATGTTCGTCTCTGTGTGTGGGTGTCTGTAATACGTCTCTGTGTGTGGGTGTCTGTAATATGTCTCTGTGTGTGGGTGTCTGTAATACATCTCTGTGTGTGGGTGTCTGTAATATGTTCCTGTGTGGGTGTCTGTAGATGGCTGAACTTGCAAACCCTTCGACCTGGCTGGATGCCGGTGCCCAGGTGTTCTACTCATTCTCCCTGGCTTTTGGAGGTCTCATTTCCTTCTCCAGCTACAACTCAGTTCAGTAAGTGAGTGTGACTAGAGGATGTTTCACCATAAAGTAGCAGATTACCCTGACTTTACGTATAACAAATAATAACTATTTAACTTTTGACTGTATTAATTTTTCCAAATCAAATGTAATGATTTTGAATGACATTAGGTTGATAACACATAATTTTCATCTTACCTTTCTGATGACACTGCAATGTTCTGCTCTCTTCTCCAGTAACAACTGTGAGCAGGATGCTGTGATCATCTCAGTTATCAATGGCTTCACCTCTGTCTATGCTGCTACTGTCATCTACTCCATCATCGGCTTCCGTGCCACTGAGAGATTTGATGACTGTCTTGGAGGGTTAGTGGCGCTGGAAAGGAGCATATCTGAGCAAAATCTTCAACATAATTATCCTACATTGTTTCAGATGTCTCTGGAGCTATGGTTTAGTTTTGTTGTTTTTTATTCCACTAGGAACATCCTGACTCTAATGAATGCATTCGATCTTCCTGAAGGCAACATCACTGAGAGTAATTATGAGCAGGTTCTTCATAACCTGAACAGCACATCTCCTGAGGCCATCCAGGGGCTGCACCTCAGGCCCTGTGACCTGAACACTTTCCTCAGTGAGGTGTGTCTCACCTGCCTTACACTTCCAATGTCATCCCAGCTGCAGTGACTGAGCACAGCTGCTGCTCCCTATGCACCTGAAAACACCCATGTGCATGTTATCCTCCATCTTAGAGACCTGTGTGCATGTTATCCTCCATCTCAGAGACCAGTGTGCATGTTATCCTCCATCTTAGAGACCTGTGTGCATGTTATCCTCCATCTTAGAGACCTGTGTGCATGTTATCCTCCATCTTAGAGACCCACATGCATGTTATCCTCCATCTTAGAGACCCATGTGCATGTTATCCTCCATCTTAGAGACCCATGTGCATGTTATCCTCCATCTTAGAGACCTGTGTGCCTGTTATCCTCCATCTTAGAGACCTGTGTGCATGTTATCCTCCATCTTAGAGACCTGTGTGCATGTTATCCTCCATCTTCGAGACCAGTGTGCATGTTATCCTCCATCTTAGAGACCCATGTGCATGTTATCCTCCATCTTAGAGACCTGTGTGCATGTTATCCTCCATCTTAGAGACCCATGTGCATGTTATCCTCCATCTTAGAGACCCATGTGCATGTTATCCTCCATCTTCGAGACCCATGTGCATTTAAAAGTTAGAATGCGTTACCAAGCCATGTGTTCCATTCAGCCACCTTCATTCAACAACCGTCCATTCTCCCTTTTACCACTAGATGTCACACTTGACATATCATTACATGCATATTATCTTCCATCTCAGAGACCTGTGTGCATGTTATCCACTCTTTGTGCAGCTGCACAAAGCCTAAGCTCTGTCTGTGTTTGCGTCCCACAGGGTGTTGAGGGAACTGGCCTGGCCTTTATCGTGTTCACAGAGGCCATCACTAAGATGCCAGTGTCTCCCCTCTGGTCCATTCTGTTCTTCATCATGCTTTTCTGCCTGGGCCTGTCGTCCATGTTTGGGAATATGGAGGGGGTGCTAGTCCCACTGCAGGACCTCAATCTCCTTCCTAAAAAGTGGCCAAAAGAAGCAATTACTGGTTTGTGAGATAAAGGGGCCATGCCAGTCCCCTGTTAACCCCACACTCACTACAAAACATAACTTTAAACCCCAACCTAACCCTAAACTCTCAACTCTAACTCTAACCACATTCACTACAAAACAATTGGTTTAATTTAACACAAGATAATATTTTTTCTGAACACATTTCCACCCACATAAACAAAAGCCTCCTCTTTTAACACAGTTTAACATTGCTTGAGTAGCACAGGTTCTTTATGAAAATTGAAAACAAATTAATCTATTAAATATATCAGATGCTTGAGTTATAAATAATTTAAAAGTATGAGAAAAATCATCAGAATTGTAATGGAACTTGTGTCTGTTTTTCAGGTTCCATATGCCTTTTCTCTTTCGCCGTTGCGCTGATATTTGTCCAGGGGTCAGGAAACTACTGGCTTGCCTTGTTCGACAGCTTTGCTGGCTCCATCCCCCTGCTGATTATAGCGTTCTGTGAAATGGCAGGTGTGGTTTACCTGTATGGGGTAGACAGGTGCGTCTGCTCAGCGGAGAAGTCCCCATTTCATTTGACTCTGTGAAGGAGACAGAAGGCTTTGATACTCTAGAGCTCGTACATAAAATCATCCAGTGAATCAATGCTGTTTAGCTAATACGTCTCATATGATTATGTATATTCATTGTGGAATATCATCTGCCCAAACCCCTAATCCAGAAAGACTACAATTCCTCCTCTAACCCCTAATGATGACTGGTGTGCCCTCTAATCCCCACAGCTCTGTCCCCTAACCCCTAGCCACCACAGCACTGTCTCCTAACCCCCACAGCTCTGTACCCTAACCATTACAGCACTGTCTCCTAACCCCCACAGCTCTGTCCCCTAACCCCTAACCCCCACAGCTCTGTCCCCTAACCCCTACACATCACAGCACTGTCTCCTAACCCCCACAGCTCTGTCCCCCCCTAACCCCCTAACCCCCATCACAGCACTGTCTCCTCCCCCACAGCTCTGTCTCCTAACCCCCAACCCCCATCACAACCATCACAGCACTGTCTCCTAACCCCCACAGCTCTGTCCCCCCCTAACCATCACAGCACTGCAACCCCCACAGCTCTGTCCCTAACCCCACTGTCTCCTAACCCCCAGCTCTGTCCCCTAACCCCTAACCCCCACAGCTCTGTCCCCTAACCCCTAACCATCACAGCACTGTCTCCTAACCCCCACAGCTCTGTCCCCTAACCATCACAGCACTGTCTCCTAACCCCCACAGCTCTGTCCCCTAACCCCTAACCATCACAGCACTGTCTCCTAACCCCCACAGCTCTGTCCCCTAACCCCTAACCATCACAGCACTGTCTCCTAACCCCCACAGCTCTGTCCCCCCCTAACCATCACAGCACTGTCTCCCCCCCCCACAGCTCTGTCCCTAACCCCTAACCATCACAGCACTGTCTCCTAACCCCTCTGTCCCTAACCTAACCATCACAGCACTGTCTCCTAACCCCACAGCTCTGTCCCCCCTAACCCACAGCACTGTCTCCTACCATCTGTCCCCTAACCCCTAACCATCACAGCACTGTCTCCTAACCCCCACAGCTCTGTCCCCTAACCCCTAACCATCACAGCACTGTCTCCTAACCCCCACAGCTCTGTCCCCTAACCATCACAGCACTGTCTCCTAACCCCCACAGCTCTGTCCCCTAACCCCTATCCATCACAGCACTGTCTCCTAACCCCTAACCATTACAGCACTGTCTCCTAACCCCCACAGCTCTGTCCCCTAACCCCTAACCATCACAGCACTGTCTCCTAACCCCCACAGCTCTGTCCCCTAACCCCTAACCCCCACAGCTCTGTCCCCTAACCCCTAACCATCACAGCACTGTCTCCTAACCCCCACAGCTCTGTCCCCTAACCATCACAGTGATCTGTAGGAGCAGGGGGCTCAGTGCTGACTGCAGTTGCTGTTTCTCACAGGTTTAACAAGGACATTGAGTTCATGATTGGACACAAGCCCAACATCTTCTGGCAGGCTACTTGGAGGGTCATCAGCCCGCTTATAATGTTGGTCATCTTCCTCTTCTATTTTGTGACCAAAGTCAGTGAAGAGCTCACCTACCTTGCATGGGACCCTGAATCAGTAAGTATCAGTGTTAAGCAGTTGACATATTTTTCTTAATAAATATATTATTAAATAGTATTACATATCATGAATTACATATCAAACAATATTAGTCTTTTGAATACTTGTTTTCTGGTTGTTTCCATTATTCCATAAATAAATAATTTTATGAATTGTCATTTCATATAGAATATTATACTTATGCAAAACAGAAAACACCATAAGGTTTTTAATCCCTATTTTCTTGTCTCTTGATCATTGTTTTGGTTCCTCTGATTTTAGGAGGCGTTTCCCACACTGGCCCAGCTGCCTTACCCTTCCTGGGTGTATGTAATTATCTTCATTCTGGCAGGAGTTCCCAGCATCACCGTGCCCTTCATTGCACTGTTCAAATTCACCAAGAACCGCTGGCACAAAACGCATGATCACTGCTCAGAGGACAGCATCAGCAGCATCTCTGATAAAATCCCCAAGAGCGAAGACATGATGGAGCCATGAAAGCCACTCGCCCTGTTATCAGCTAGTGCCATACTGATGCTTAAACTAAGGGTGTCAAACTCCAGGTCTGGAGGACTGCAGAATCCACAGGTTTTGTGACTTCCTTTTAATTAGCAGCTAATGTAGGCATCAGAAACAGCTACTGTAGGCTAAGGACTCCCAAGCTAATCAATAAGTTACATACACATTTAAGTGCTAAAATGTGCTAAAAACTAGCAGAAACAGTTCTCTTCCGGGACACACATAGTTTAAGCCAAAAAAAAATTCAAACACAGCAAAAGGAGATCAACACTGGGGAAGAAGCTGGATTTATCAAGCTGGGTGCTTTCAAAACATGATTTACTCCTACTTGAGTTAGCCTGGTAATCTGTCATATTGTGTTCCCTGTTCCTGAGTTTAAATTGTTGTAACCTTTTATTTCAAAGTTACCAGTTTTGTTACCAGATTTTCTCTCCGCAACAGACTAATGTTTTCTATTCTACAGTACAAAAACTTCATTTTCATCCGTTTCCTTATCTGTATCTGCAAATAAAAAAACACATGTACCTGCTACAGGAAATGGCACAAAACAACAATTAAAGAACATATTTAACAAAGTTACTTCTTGGACTAAAACTACCAGAGATACTCTCATGATATTTTGTCTTCATTTAGTTTTTGATGAAGGTGAAACAGCATTACAGTGAATAAGTCTAAAACAGCAGATTTTATTACAGTATATTGTGCTTCACGCTGAACAGAGTTGACTAATTGCAATTCTAGCTGTGTCATTTTCAACATTTTGAAGTGAAACAAAGCTTTGAGTTGTGCACTAAATGTGCACTGAACATGTGTTGAAGTTTCAACGATTATCCATTCATAGTAAAAAGTGCATCTGTAGGTGGTTCAGTTGATAGTTGGTACATTTTTATTGTTTAACTATTCTTATTTTTTATTGGTATATTTGGATTTAATAAGGTTTTGTCTGAATGAATGAATTAACACATGATTAGATCATTCAACAAAACCAATGAGCAGACAGTGTACAAGAGAATTGCTTTTTTTATTAAAATCGTCAAATTGCAAAACATGTCTTTGTCTTTACTGAGTTATAGATAAACAGCATTACCCTCTCAGCACTTACAGAAATAAAGATTCAGCACACAGTTCAAAGAGAACAGTGCAGTATGCCAGCTGGGATGATGCAACAGGTTATTACACAAAGGAAGATGAACACCTCATACTGCAGCTCAGATTGCATTTCAGTCTAACCTCTAATGTTTTTGAAACAATCTGCTTTATTCTGGTACGAGTTCAAAATGGAAGAACTGGCAGTTGGAAAAATGCTTCAGATTTGAATAGGCAAAGTAAGCCTAACACTAACCATGACCCATACCTTCCATGGGAGGCACTGGGTTAGGGTTAGGGTTAGACCTCGGGTAAGCCTAACACTAACCATGACCCATACCTTCCATGGGAGGCACTGGGTTAGGGTTAGGGTTAGACCTCGGGTAAGCCTAACACTAACCATGACCCATACCTTCCATGGGAGGCACTGGGTTAGGGTTAGGGTTAGGGTTAGACCTCGGGTAAGCCTAACACTAACCATGACCCATACCTTCCATGGGAGGCACTGGGTTAGGGTTAGGTTAGACCTCGGTAAGCCTAACACTAACCATGACCCATACCTTCCATGGGAGGCACTGGGTTAGGGTTAGGGTTAGGTTAGACCTCGGTAACACTAACCATGACCCATACCTTCCATGGGAGGCACTGGGTTAGGGTTAGGGTTAGGGTTAGACCTCGGGTAAGCCTAACACTAACCATGACCCATACCTTCCATGGGAGGCACTGGGTTAGGGTTAGGGTTAGGGTTAGACCTCGGGTAAGCCTAACACTAACCATGACCCATACCTTCCATGGGAGGCACTGGACATGTGGCTGAGAGATGAGTCCTGAGTCCTGTTACTTCCTGTAGCAGTAGAGTTTCTGCTCTTTCTCAATCCCGCATGAAGCTTCAGGATTTTCCACATCTGTCAGTTTAACTTACATCACTTGTGAAATACTGGACCAATTTGAATCTCTCCTAAAGATGATAATGTCTTTAAATAAAAACATGCAGGGGTTTCATGGCAGGGAGGCCATGACTGAGAAACCTCTTGGACTTTTTTTAGGGGCTTGCAAATGTGCTTTGAGTTGAACCAAGCTTATTTAGTATAATTTTATAGAAAGATTGGTCAACACTTGGAATAGATTGCCAGGTCATGTAATTGAGGCAGAGATGGTTGGTGTGCCCAAGTCCACACCTGATGCAGTGCTGGATGCCCTTTAGTTTAAATGGAGATGTTAGTTGGCTAAGTGGTGTATTGTCCTAATCACACGTACTTGTGTTCTAAGCTACCTTCCTGCTAGCTCCTGTAACCCATGGTTATCTGATCCTGCTAGGTCCTATAGGATGAGACTTGATGCTATAGCAGTAAAAACACAGAAAGGGTGCTTGTATATACAAAAATTGTATTGATTTCAAACCACAGTGGTCATATTAGTTTCACAATGCTTAGATCACACCCCGGGCCAACAGCGCATGGACTTTCTTAGAAAATCACATTTTTTTTAACTTTGATAACAAAATTCTCACCTTATTTCATAAATCCTTTATTGAGAGTCTTGTTTGTTATTGCATTGAATGCTGGCATGGACATTCCAAAATCACTCATAAGAACAAATTGGGAAAAATTGTTAAGACCTGTGGATAAAATCATGGGGGAGCAGCAGGCAGACCTGCATGTGACCAGGCTGCCTGAGAAGGCAGACAAAGCCTGCATGGATACATCTCATCCACTTTCAGTGGAGTTCCAGCTGCTCCCTTCAGTACCTTCAAACAAGATTTGGTAGCCATGGAGAGTCTGGGGTTATACATGAACTAAGGGATGTGGGTTAAAATGGACCAATGGATGTGACTATATGGATACATAGCAGATGTGCAATATATTCACTATCTATTTATTTATTTAAAATACTGGCATACGGTATTGACATGCATTTTATATGTCTAGACTGTGATGATGATATTTATGACAGCTGCTACAGATCATTTGGATCTTTGTGTTTCTGTTTATCTGATGTGCTTTTAATGTGTCTGTATGTTCTGTGCTGCACAACAAATTGCCTCTCTAAGGGCATTAAAGTTTTCGAAGAATACCGAGTGCAGTTATTGGCATCAAACTGAAAGAATGATATGAAGCCCTCCAAAAAGTACAAAGTAGGGCAACTAGTTTTTCATATGAACTGTAAAAGTTATGAGAACAGACTCAAGACACTAAACCTACGCAGGCTTTGCAAATGGAAGAATTACTGGAATTGTTTATATTATTATAATGGTTTATCAAGAAACAATACATCTGTTTTTAAGGTTGAGTACAGTCAACAGAACAGAGAAAGCATAGATGGAAATTAAGTATTGATACATTTTCTACTGTTGCCAAGAAATATTGTTTTATTGTGCAATGTACAGGCATGATACTGGAGTAGATACATCGTAGATAGTAAGAACATGGCTGGCCTGTGTGGCTAGAATGGCCTATTCTTATTATCACCTTCACCTGTTCTTTGGAGGAACAGAGCTGTATCTTCTGCAATTCTAATGTTCACATTCTTGGCTTCTAAAGTTATTATGTCATTACCTAATACAGTAATCTAAAATGAGTGAGCTCATAAGTGCAGGGGTCTCCCAGATTTGAGTGGAGTCAGGGGAGGCTGGTGCACAGGGGCTTTCGAACTCTCCCCGCTTGGACCACTAATGCGTGGAAAGTGTAAGCTGCAGCAGTCAGCCAGAGCTCTCACACATACTGTAGATTGTGATGCATGGCAGCCATGTCTGGCTTGTTTATTCCGTTGGGCCCATGGGTGGGTTAGTGGTCCTGGAGGGGCTGCAATCAGCTTAACGTTACCAGAGTTACAATCTGCTTAACTTTGATCTTGCAGCAGAGCCTGCCATTGCAGCTCTGCTCAGTATGCAGCACTGGGCATGTGAAACCCTAACCCTAACCCTTGCGAAATATATATATGTACATGTGTGTGTATATATATATATATATATATATATATATATATATATATATATATATATATATATATATATATATATATAAAGATCTGTAGATCTATTCTGAACAGGATTTAAACAACATCTATTTTGTAAATATATTTAGGTTGTTTAAGAAAATAAAAGTCAAAGGAAAAGTTTGGGAGGATATATTTGTGACAGGCTGGTGGAGGCAGCTTTGAGTAGGAGTTACTGCTGATCCAGTGGGAATAGTCTATAATAATTTACTAAAGGAACACTTGAATCATCGCTTTTTACATATGAATTCATTGCACATTTTTTCCATCTACAGTCATGTTGCCAAAAAATGTAAACATATTGTCAGCAAGTATTTTCCTGAAATACTGAAAATAGGACTGTCAATGGACATTGGATCACTGCTGAAGACAAAAGTAGATATTTATGGTTTCTGGTTGTGTTTTCAGAGCTGTAAAGATCATAATCAGCCTCTATTAACCACACAGCGGCATGGGTCTCTTGTTCACACCGACCATTTGATAAAATATTAATTATTACAATGCTTTACACTTCCATTCTGCTGACCATAAACAATGCATAACTCTTTCTTCAGCCCATTCCATAGATATCCAAGGGGCGTGCAAGGGGGTGGGGTGTGTGGTGGAGGGGGCTGGGGTTCTAAAGGTCATTATAAATCCAGTAACTTTCCCCTCTGAACAGTAACGCTTGTACATACACACAGAGACAGACACAGGTACACACCTGTGAGAGAATCAGGAGAGACAGACACAGGTACACACCTGTGAGAGAATCAGGAGAGACAGACACAGGTACACACCTGTGACAGAATCAGGAGAGACAGACACAGGTACACACCTGTGACAGAATCAGGAGAGACAGACACAGGTACACACCTGTGAGAGAATCAGGAGAGACAGACACAGGTACACACCTGTGACAGAATCAGGAGAGACAGACACAGGTACACACCTGTGACAGAATCAGGAGAGACAGACACAGGTACACACCTGTGAGAGAATCAGGAGAGACAGACACAGGTACACACCTGTGACAGAATCAGGAGAGATGCGGCTGAAGCTTCCAAACCCGGGCGTGGAAGGGCGGATCCCTTCACACCAGGAGCTGGAGAAGATGGAGAAGGAGGAGGCAGGGGACCGGCCCAAATGGGACAACAAAGCCCAGTACATGCTCACCTGCGTGGGGTTCTGCGTCGGCCTGGGGAACGTCTGGCGCTTCCCTTACCTGTGCCAGAGCCATGGAGGAGGTAAGCACAGCCGTAACCCCACCTGAGAGGAACTCCACACTGGACCCTGTGTGTCTGGTCATGAGCCTGAGTGGTGTTAGAGTTAAATGGGTAAAGGTCTGAGAGGTGTTAGAGTTAGATGGGTAAAGGTCTGAGTGGTGTTAAAGTTAAATGGGTAAAGGTCTGAGTGGTGTTAGAGTTAAATGGGTAAGGGTCTGAGTGGTGTTAGAGTTAAATGGGTAAAGGTCTGAGTGGTGTTAGAGTTAAATGGGTAGAGGTCTGAGTGGTGTTAGAGTTAAATGGGTAGAGGTCTGAGTGGTGTTAAAGTTAAATGGGTAAAGGTCTGAGTGGTGTTAGAGTTAAATGGGTAAAGGTCTGAGTGGTGTTAAAGTTAAATGGGTAAAGGTCTGAGTGGTGTTAGAGTTAAATGGGTAAAGGTCTGAGTGGTGTTAGAGTTAAATGGGTAAAGGTCTGAGTGGTGTTAGAGTTAAATGGGTAAAGGTCTGAGTGGTGTTAGAGTTAAATGGGTAAAGGTCTGAGTGGTGTTAGAGTTAAATGGGTAAAGGTCTGAGTGGTGTTAGAGTTAAGTGGGTAAAGGTGGGCATGTGTGCAGATAATACTGGTACTGTGTGGTCCCCAGCATATTTTATTATGGATGCAACTGTACCAAGCCTAAACTTTTGATAACCTGGTTATTCATATAACATCAGCATGCTGTGGCGTATTACATAATCTCACCTAGCTACGTTTACATTGGATTACATTGGATACAAATGGGTGATATTCCTCCAAGTTTCCTCACACAGTGCTGCTCCATCACAATGTGACTTAGAAAGCATTGCCTGTCTTCTGACTCAGTTCATTTAATTAAGCTATTAGGAGCTGGTGAGAACAAAAAACATATTTCAGTCTCAGTTCCAACACTGTTACAATTAGGTCAAAAACATGTTTCATCATCTCTCTCTCTCTCTCTTTCTCTCTCTCTCTCTCTCTCTCTCTCTCTCTCTCTCTCTCTCTCAGATTTAACTAAGCTTAACACTGTTACTATTAGGAGCTGGTGAGAATAAAAAAACACTGATTTAACTATTAGGAGCTGGTGAGAATAAAAAACATGTTTCATCATCTCTCTCTCTCTCTCTTTCTCTCTCTCTCTCTCTCTCTCTCTCTCTCTCTCTCTCTCTCTCAGGCCCACGTGCACACAAGCAGGTCTGTGTTAGACCACCAAGGCCATCACCATGTCTGCAATGTAGCTTTCTGTAGTAATAGCATCACTGTAGTAATGGCAATACTGTAGTTATGGCATTGTGTGATAGCTTTATGCCAGCCACTTGAAACCTTTAAACTTGTAATCTGAGAATCAGTGCTGTCAGTATTTGATTTTATTCTTTTCATATTACTGAGACTTACGGGTTCTTTCATCCTGGGAGGGCGATAACCAAAATGCAGTCCTGACTGAACTTTGGGAGGCACCTGTTCCAGGTGTGACTGAACACAGGTTATGGAGTGCAGCTCTCACACCTGTTCAGAGCCAATCTGTGTGTGAACTCAAACACAGTAAGATCCTTGTTGAAGGCTCAGAGCCACATGTAACTGTGCTGTACAGATGACATCATGGTAAAACATTGTTTTTCACACCACTAAACAAATCCATAGCACTTAGCCTGCTAGCCTATACAGCACAGTACAGAAATATCAACTGAGAGCTCAACACTTAGCCTGCTAGCCTATACAGCACAGTGTGGAGATATCGAATGAGAGCCCACCACATGAAACAAAATCCAGAATTTTGTGGTATCAAAACATGATGCGCCATGACCTTGAAAATAGGCATGCCAAAATGATATTAATGTATTACAATATTATCACAGTCTCACAGTTTCTCCTATCTGGAATAATGTTTCTTACAGGAAACACATGATTTCATGTGTGTGATTTTGGTAACTGTGAGCTGTCTCTTGTGTTGTGAATGCAATTTTAAACTTAGCATTTAGATTTAAAAAGTGTTTTTGCATAAAAGCTTTAAATCTTGGCAAAATCTTAATATCTTCAAATCCATGAGATATATGAAAATTACATAATGAAAAAGAATAATTGCAATGATATGGATAACTCGTGTATCATAGAAATATGAAGACACCAAACAAAGAGGAAGTTGGGAGTTCAAAGGATTGCAGAAACCTCAACTTTGGAAGAAACCTTGAAATTAGTAATATCAGCAAGTAAAGGAGGTCTGGTTGAAAATTAACTAAAACAACTGTTATGTAAGAATATGGATCACCTTCAATGAATCCCTTACCACTAACTGACATGTTACTGGATGCTGTCAAAGTTACCAGCGAGACAGACTGCACTTTAGACTCTGGAAATCTAGGCCTTTGACAGAAGTAACAGGCCTACTCTGAACACAGAGTGTATGTCATGCTAAACAACACAGAGGACACAAAAAGCTATTTCAAAATAATTTTAAACAGACAGCAAACAGATTGAATTAACAGTAGAAAGTGCATATTTAATTAGGAGCATCACAAATATTCCAAAGAAATCTAATCAAGTTCTGCTATAAGGGTTTTACACACAAAGATAAACAGAGCCCTGTGTGCTGGCTGGATGAAACTCAGGTGTGCCAGCTGCTCATTCAGCTCCTGACCTGTAATCCCAGGTGCTGTGTAGATGAGTGATAATGGAGTACTCGTTCTGCTGTAATCATTCCCAGTTTACCTGTAATTCCAGGTGCATTCATGATCCCCTTCCTGATCCTGCTTGTCTTGGAGGGAATCCCACTTCTGCATCTCGAGTTTGCTATTGGCCAACGTCTGAGGAAGGGGAGCGTGGGAGTGTGGACGGCTATAAACCCCTATTTAACTGGTGTGGGTAAGTGCTATAATACAGCTACACACCCCTATTTAACCAGTGTGGGTAAGTGCTATAGCACAGCTACACACTCCTATTTAACCGGTGTGGGTAAGTGCTATAGCACAGCTATATGCCCCTATTTAACTGGTGTGGGTAAGTGCTATAGCACAGCTATATGCCCCTATTTAACTGGTGTGGGTAAGTGTTTTAGCACAGCTATATGCCCCTATTTAACTGGTGTGGGTAAGTGTTTTAGCACAGCTATATGCCCCTATTTAACTGGTGTGGGTAAGAGTTTTAGCACAGCTATATGCCCCTATTTAACTGGTGTGGGTAAGAGTTTTAGCACAGCTATATGCCCCTATTTAACTGGTGTGGGTAAGTGTTTTAGCACAGCTATATGCCCCTATTTAACTGGTGTGGGTAAGTGCTATAGCACAGCTATATGCCCCTATTTAACTGGTGTGGGTAAGTGCTATAGCACAGCTATATGCCCCTATTTAACTGGTGTGGGTAAGTGCTATAGCACAGCTATATGCCCCTATTTAACTGGTGTGGGTAAGAGTTTTAGCACAGCTATATGCCCCTATTTAACTGGTGTGGGTAAGTGCTGTAATACAGTTCTCCACCCCTATTTAACTGGTGTGGGTAAGTGCTATAGCACAGCTATACACCTCTTATTTAATTTGTGTGGGTAAGTGCGATAACATGGGTATAACACCCCTGTTGAAGTGGCGTGGGTAATTAGAACAGCCATACATAAAAAGTATGAAGGAAAGACATTTGTGAAACAGCAATATTTAGAAACGTGCGACAAAATGTTGAAGCACTTCAATATTGATGAGTGGTTTTGACAAGAATAGTACATGCATATTTATAGACATCCTGTTCAGAGCCTGAAGGATTCATAGTTACTGAAAAATTCTCCATAAAACTTTATCTAATGAGCTAAAATTTGTGTCTGACAGGAATTGCGTCCATGCTGGTGTCCTTCTTGGTGGGCATGTACTACAATACCATCATGGCCTGGGTCATGTGGTATTTCTTTAACTCCTTCCAGGAGCCCCTTCCTTGGAGCACATGCCCTGTCAACCAGAACAGAACTGGTACGTCACTCAACCACAGCAAGGCCTGGGCTGAGGGGGTGTCTTGACTGGGGGGCAGAAATGGCATGAATACAGCCTCCTCTGAGCCTGTGGGAGGGCAGCCCTGCAGGAAGGCTGGCCATTTTAATGGGGAGGGGTTAATGGTGTTGGTGGAATGGAAAATTTATGTATGGATTAACCTACCCTTGTTGCTGGAAGAAATTAAGAAATAATGAAGTCAATTTAAAATTTAAAGCTGCATAATAATAGAACAACAAAAAAGCTCCCAGTTCTGATTGTTCTTCTCTGGTACCGATGCACATTAAGCGTAGAGTTCTCCCAGTGCCGTTCAGCTCTGCTAGCTTTGTGTATCAGGTATAGACTTCTCCCAGTGCCGTTCAGCTCTGCTAGCTTTGTGTATCAGGTATAGAGTTCTCCCAGTGCCGTTCAGCTCTGCTAGCTTTGTGTATCAGGTATAGACTTCTCCCAGTGCCGTTCAGCTCTGCTAGCTTTGTGTATCAGGTATAGACTTCTCCCAGTGCCGTTCAGCTCTGCTAGCTTTGTGTATCAGGTATAGAGTTCTCCCAGTGCCGTTCAGCTCTGCTAGCTTTGTGTATCAGGTATAGACTTCTCCCAGTTCCGATTGTTCTTCTCTGCTGGCCTTGTGTATCAGGCGTAGACTTCTCTGTATTAGCTGGATTAGCTGATTCACCCACAGCAGCACACAGTCACAGTGTAAGTACAGGCTGGTATTGCTTACAGTGTGAGTGTCGCCCTCTGCAGGCCTGGTGTCTGAATGTGAGCGCAGCTCTCCGGTGGATTACTTCTGGTACAGGGAGACGCTGAACACCTCTGCAGCCATCGGGGACTCTGGGGGCCTGCAGTGGTGGATGGTGCTTTGTCTGGTGTGTGCCTGGACTGTGCTGTACGTCTGCTGCATCAGGGGCATAGAGACCACTGGCAAGGTACGCTCCCCACTGGCCATGCAGGAGAGTGCACACCTGAGCAGAAGTGAATGGTGTGAGCTGGCAAATCCCTCTGTATGTAAGCCGTGATGTAGAAGCCTAACCCCTCCCTCCTCTCCCCTGCACCCTGCCCCCTTCCCCAGGCAGTGTACGTCACCTCCACCCTGCCCTACGTGGTTCTCACCATCTTTCTCATCAGAGGACTGACTCTCAAAGGCTCTGTGAATGGAATTAAGTTTCTCTTCACCCCAGATGTGAGTAAATGGCTGTTTAACTGTGTCATTTGGGCAAAATTCTGTTTTATTGTATGTATTGTAAATATCTGTATTTTTTTCACTCCAGGTGAATGAACTGATGAACCCTTCGACCTGGCTGGATGCTGGTGCCCAGGTGTTCTACTCATTCTCCCTGGCTTTTGGAGGTCTCATTTCCTTCTCCAGCTATAACTCAGTTCAGTAAGTGAGTGTGACTAGAGGGTATTTCACCACAAAGTAGCAAATTACCCTGACTTTATGTACAACAAATACTAACTATTAACACTATTAATTTGTGATGTTGACTGGCCGCAAACTAAGAGAATTACCATGCTTTTTTTAGAGACAAATTTTATATTTTTGAAAGACATTAGATTGATGACACAAAAGGTTCAACCCACCTGTCCTAAAATACTTCAACATGTGTATCTGTTCTGCTCTCCTCTCTTCTCCAGTAACAACTGTGAGCAGGATGCTGTGATCATCTCAGTTATCAATGGCTTCACCTCTGTTTTCTCTGCTACTGTCATCTACTCCATCATCGGCTTCCGTGCCACTGAGAGATTTGATGACTGTCTTGGAGGGTTAGTGGCGCTGGAAAGGAGCATATCTGAGCAAAATCTTCAACATAATTATCCTACATTGTTTCAGATGTCTCTGGAGCTATGGTTTAGTTTTGTTGTTTTTTATTCCACTAGGAACATCCTGACTCTAATGAATGCATTCGATCTTCCTGAAGGCAACATCACTGAGAGTAATTATGAGCAGGTTCTTCATAACCTGAACAGCACATCTCCTGAGGCCATCCAGGGGCTGCACCTCAGGCCCTGTGACCTGAACACTTTCCTCAGTGAGGTGTGTCTCACCTGCCTTACACTTCCAATGTCATCCCAGCTGCAGTGACTGAGCACAGCTGCTGCTCCCTATGCACCTGAAAACACCCATGTGCATGTTATCCTCCATCTTAGAGACCTGTGTGCATGCTATCCTCCATCTCAGAGACCAGTGTGCATGTTATCCTCCATCTTAGAGACCCATGTGCATGTTATCCTCCATCTTAGAGACCAACATGCATGTTATCCTCCATCTTACAGACACATGTGCATGTTATCCTGCATCTTAGAGACCTGTGTGCATGTTATCCTCCATCTTAGAGACCCACGTGCATGTTATCCTCCATCTTAGAGACCTGTGTGCCTGTTATCCTCCATCTTAGAGACATGTGTGCATGTTATCCTCCATCTTAGAGACCCACATGCATGTTATCCTCCATCTTAGAGACCCACGTGCATGTTATCCTCCATCTTAGAGACCTGTGTGCATTTTATCCTCCATCTTAGAGACCTGTGTGCATGTTATCCTCCATCTTAGAGACCTGTGTGCATGTTATCCTCCATCTTAGAGACCCATGTGCATGTTATCCTCCATCTTAGAGACCTGTGTGCATGTTATCCACTCTTCGTGCAGCTGCACAAAGCCTAAACTCTGTCTGTGTTTGCGTCTCACAGGGTGTTGAGGGAACTGGCCTGGCCTTTATCGTGTTCACAGAGGCCATCACTAAGATGCCAGTGTCTCCCCTCTGGTCCATTCTGTTCTTCATCATGCTTTTCTGCCTGGGCCTGTCCACCATGTTTGGGAATATTGAGGGGGTGGTGGTTCCCCTGCAGGACCTCAAGGTGCTCCCAGAGAAGTGGCCTAAAGAGGCTCTCACAGGTATACAATTATTCCAAAGAGTTTCTCTCCACAGGATCGCCATCATGTGTCTACCTGTGAACACAGCCATGTATATCTTCAGAGTTATCATTTTATTTAGTGGTGTGCAGTTGGTGAACAAATTGTTCTTTTGAATGATTCTTTTTAGTGAGTCATTTGTGTCAACCGAGTTGTTCTTTTTCCTACTTTCACTTCCATTGCTAGATGCTACAAACACCCGATTCAGTCCTCACAGTCCTCACACTCGAAAGGAACTTGTAGCAAACATTGTGTATCATTGTGCGCAGTGATGGACTAATTACCATGAACAGACACAAACCCAACAAAACAGGTTGCAGTAACAAGCCCGTCTGAGAAATGTACTTTACTAAATAAGATGACAACTTTTGCCATTTACCTCCCTGTGGTTATCACTTAGTTATTTTTTGAAGCCGCTAGAGTTGCTCAACTAAATATTTTCATGGAAATTGACTCTGTTTGACAAACATTTTAATTGTTCTTGTTCTAGGTTTTGCCTGCTTGATATCCTTCATCATTGCATTGATATTTGTCCAGAGGTCGGGTAACTACTGGCTTGCCTTGTTTGACAGCTTTGCTGGCTCCATCCCCCTCTTGGTTATTGCATTCTGTGAAATGACGGCAGTTGTTTACCTGTATGGGATAGACAGGTGGGTTTTTTTATGGCAGGTACACATCAAAGCTAATGTTAGACTACAGCCCTGCACCCTTGCCCCTAACTAACGAGTACAGCCTTGTGTTAACCACTAACCTTAACCCTGTCCACTTACCTGTAAATGCTAAAGGCTACCTCTCTGTCCCCTCACCCCTAAAGGCCACATTCATGTTCTGTGACCTCTAATCATTACCTCTGTCCCCCTAACCCCTAAGCTTTGTCCCCTAACCCGTAACATTCGCTACTCTGTCCCCCTAACCCCTAAGCTTTGTCCCCTAACCCGTAACATTCGCTACTCTGTCCCCCTAACCCCTAAGCTTTGTCCCCTAACCCGTAACATTCGCTACTCTGTCCCCCTAACCCCTAAGCTTTGTCCCCTAACCCGTAACATTCGCTACTCTGTCCCCTAACCCATAACACTCACAGTTATGGGTTACACTCTGGGCCACAGATTCAGTGCAGTGTGATCTGTAGGAGCAGGGGGCTCAGTGCTGACTGCAGTTGCTGTTTCTCACAGGTTTAACAAGGACATTGAGTTCATGATTGGACACAAGCCCAACATCTTCTGGCAGGCTACTTGGAGGGTCATCAGCCCGCTTATAATGTTGGTCATCTTCCTCTTCTATTTTGTGACCAAAGTCAGTGAAGAGCTCACCTACCTTGCATGGGACCCAAACTCTGTATGTATAGGTTTTTATTGTTATAATTCACATTTATGTACATTTTTAAGATTCCAAATCATATAACCAATCAATCTGATGTTTAAATTTTAAAGGTTAACTTTACCTAGTATGTTTCATGCAAAGGGTTGCAATGGAATGCAATAAAAGCTTCTGTCTGCCTATCATCCAAGCCTATTCAATACTTCTACTGAATCATCCAAAGCTATGCTATACTGTTGTTAAGGGGTATCCTCTTTGTAAAGCGAAGCAAAGCATGTTCACTTTTCCTTCATTTTGCAGAGTGACAGTGATGTTGTAAGAAAAGGTTCTGAGAGTAAAGCCTTTTCTTTTATGGTTAATTAATGATAGACTCTTGTGTTGGCAGGTGAACTTCCCAACCCAGGATTCGGTGTCCTACCCAGACTGGATCTATGTCATCATCTTCATCCTGGCTGGAGTACCCAGTCTGGCTGTTCCTGCTGTTGCACTCTTCAAATTTGCCTGCTGCCGGAAAAAGCATCCATATGATGAGGACAGTCTTAGTACCATCTCTGCAAAGGTTCAAATGAGTGAGCCATAGATCCCTTAAACAACTGTATGTTTCGTAGTGTATTTGAATAGTCTCTTTCCCCATGTTGTTTGGCAGGTAACAGCTCAATGACCATAACTGTAAGAACTCCTTGAAGATAAACGTAAATGTTTGTTGTCTCTTAGCATGGTACCTTTGTGTAGGAATTTTGTATTGCTCATGTTATATGTGAATTCACTGCACTCCCTTCAAGCTAGGGTGCAAGTAAGATTTTTTTAAATTTGTTAATATGGAATTTATTTGTCATGGCCTCAGTACATTATTTCAGTTGAGAAGTGCTTTTCAAGCACTTGCTGTAATCCAGCAATGAATCTATGTTCACCCCCACACCAATACATTTTACACCCTGCAGGCCACACATGGTACTGCAGGAGAGCCAGTGACTATTTTACACCCTACAGGCCACACACGGTACTGCAGGAGAGCCAGTGACTATTTTACACCCTACAGGCCACACACAGTACTGCAGGAGAGCCAGTGACTATTTTACACCCTACAGGCCACACACAGTACTGCAGGAGAGCCAGTGACTATTTTACACCCTGCAGGCCACACACAGTACTGCAGGAGAGTCAGTGACTATTTTACACCCTGCAGGCCACACACAGTACTGCAGGAGAGCCAGTGACTATTTTACACCCTACAGGCCACACACGGTACTGCAGGAGAGCCAGTGACTATTTTACAACCTGCAGGCCACTCACGGTACTGCAGGAGAGCCAGTGACTATTATACACCCTACAGGCCACACACAGTACTGCAGGAGAGCCAGTGACTATTTTACACCCTACAGGCCACACACGGTACTGCAGGAGAGCCAGTGACTATTTTACACCCTACAGGCCACACACGGTACTGCAGGAGAGCCAGTGACTATTTTACACCCTACAGGCCACACACACAGTACTGCAGGAGAGCCAGTGACTATTTCACACCCTACAGGCCATACAGTTGAATATGAGATCCTGCATGTGTTGGAGGATCTATTTAGTGAGTCTTTACTTTTTATCAATTTAATGCACATGTTACCCTTTCTCCTCAGAAAACAAATGAAATTTTGACATGATTTAATGCATACTGTTCAGCATGAACCACTTCAAGGGAAGATTCATTGGGTAAAATACATTTAAACTACATGTACAGTGCTGTTGGTTTTAAAATTATTCAATGAAAGTAAAGATTCAAATTTCATGCCATGTTTCAAATATAGCCTGTAAATATGAGTAACAACCATGCCTGCAATGCATGGTGACAGACATTGTGTCATGACATATACTCTCATTAACATAGAAATGTTGTATTTTTAATTTTGTGTGTGAATTGTTTGTGTTAACTAAAATACTGTCTTAGATATGCTGTGGAATTATATCTTTAGTAAGAATGTAGAAGCAACTTATACATTTAAAGCCACACTTCCATACTGTTCTCTTTTCAGTATAAGAAACCTAAAATGCAATGTTTATTTTTCAGAATAATTATTTTTATTACAAAATATTTATATCATTTAAAATAAACAAGAACACCTAAGGAAGAGTGGTTGCTTTGCTGTCAGTCACTGCTGTACATGTGAGAATGGGCTGGGAGATTTCTGACCTCTATGCTCCTGAGCATGCTCTATATGGGGCAAAGCTATAGGCACCTACCGGCATGCAGAACTAAGATAATATATAGAGCAAAACTATAGTGCCCCTACCTATGTACAAAGCAAAGCTATAGGCACCTACCGGCATGCAGAACTAAGATAATATATAGAGCAAAACTATAGTGCCCCTACCTATGTACAAAGCAAAGCTATAGGCACCTACCGGCATGCAGAACTAAGATAATATATAGAGCAAAACTATAGTGCCCCTACCTATGTACAAAAAGCTATAGGCACCTACCCATGCAGAACTAAGATAATATATAGAGCAAAACTATAGTGCCCCTACCTAAACAAAGCAAAGCTATAGGGCACCTATTGGCATGCAGAACTAAGATAATATATAGAGCAAAACTATAGTGCCCCTACCTATGTACAAAGAACTAAGATGCAGAACTAAGATAATATAGAGCAAAACTATAGTGCCCCTAAAAAGCAAAGCTATAGGCACCTGCATGCAGAACTAAGATAATATATAGAGCAAAACTACCTATGTACAAAGCAAAGCTATAGGCACCTACCGGCATGCAGAACTAAGATAATATATAGAGCAAAACTATAGTGCCCCTACCTATAAGATAATATATAGAGCAAACAAAGCAAAGCTATAGGGCACCTACCGGCATGCAGAACTAAGATAATATATAGAGCAAAACTATAGTGCCCCTACCTATGTACAAAGCAAAGCTATAGGGCACCTACCGGCATGCAGAACTAAGATAATATATAGAGCAAAACTATAGTGCCCCTACCTATGTACAAAGCAAAGCTATAGGGCACCTACCGCATGCAGAACTAAATAATATATAGAGCAAAACTACCCCTACCTATGGCAAAGCAAAGCTATAGGGCACCTACCGGCATGCAGAACTAAGATAATATATAGAGCAAAACTATAGTGCCCCTACCTATGTACAAAGCAAAGCTATAGGGCACCTATATACACAACAAAGTTGTAGGACCCCAATATATAGAACACACCTATAGGGCCCCTACCAAGATAAGGGAAACCCAAGCTAACATAAATAATAGTCTTTGTATTATTCCATTCATTCATTAGAGATAGCCATGAATTACCAGTATTGCCCCTGTGAAAAAGTAATTGCCCCCGTAAACTTAGTATCTGGTCGGACTATTGTTAGGGGAGATAACTGCAACGAGATGTTTGCTATAATTTGATATGAGCCTCTCACATATCTGAGGAGGAATCTGGGCCCACTCTGTGCAGAACCTCTTTAACCCTGACCGATCTGAGGAGGAATCTGGGCCCACTCTGTGCAGAACCTCTTTAACCCTGACCGATCTGAGGAGGAATCTGGGCCCACTCTGTGCAGAACCTCTTTAACCCTGACCGATCTGAAGGTCTTCAAGCATGAACTGCTCTTTTCAGGTCTCTATTGGGTTCAGGTCAGAGCTTTTACTAGACCACTGTAACACTTTAATTTAGCTTTTCACGCATTCAGATGTGGACTCGCTTGTATGCTTAGGATCGTTGTCCTGCTGCATCACTCAATTACGCTTCAGCTTCAGCTCACACACAGATGGTCCAAAATTCTCCTCAATCTTCTGGTACACATCAGAATTCATACTTCCTTCAATATTTGCAAGTCATCCAGGACCTGAGACAATAAAGCATTCCCACACCATCACACTGCCATGTTCGGTGTAGGTATAACATTCTTACAGAGTCATGCTGTATTTAATTTAGACACGGGAGAACTTGCACACTCTATTGACACACATTTCTAACAAATTTCCACACCTGTCCATTGAATATTATTCCAAAAGACTTGAGCATCATCCTGATGCTTTGAAGACTTCATGGATGAGGTTCTGCACGCCCTGGCTGACATTGTGGCTGGTGGACCACTCCTGGGAAGGGTCACCACTGTCCCAAGTCTTCTCCATTTTGAGATAATGGCGTGCACTGTTCATTGGAGTTGAAGGGCCTTAGAAATGGCTTTGTAACCCTTTCCAGACATAGACCTCCACAACTTTTGTTTTTTTATTGTGGCATTGCATGCGTGTAGAAATGTTGAGATGATTGCTTCTTTTTGATGGTAAGTGTGAAGGATTGGCCCTTCCCTAAAGTTTTTTCCATTCATTAATTGTACCCAATAAAGAAATTGGTAGCACCTGACTGAGTGAAGTGTCATTAGTAGTGAAGCCTTTAAAAGTTGCAGTAGGAGAATAGATAGAGAGATGGAAGGACTGCTACTTGTATGTGCTTGTGTTTTTAAAATAAATGATTGATTTTACCAAGCTGATTAGTCAGTTGTTTTTAAGCCTTTTACAGTGAGGTTCAGTATATATATACATTTAAACTTAACAAGGCTGGGTGCAATCAAGTCTGGTTGTGTCTAATTTTAAGAGACAAATTTGTTGATTTCTTTGTTTCAAAACTAAGGGCAATTACACAGGGGCAACATTGGTAACTGGTGACTTACTCAATTGAATGAATGGAATGGTGATATAAAAACTTTTTTTTGTTTGCTTTGGTTTCCCTTGTCTAATAATATATTTTTCTTGATTATCTAAAACCATTCAGTGAGAGAAATATTCAATAAAAGAAGAAATAAAGAATAGGGTAAATAGTGTAAAGAGGGTACATTTTCATGGCACTGTATGTACACATGTACATTTAAACCTCATTTGCCCAAATAGTAAAGGAATTGAAACAGCTAGCATGTGAAAGCATTGGCTTAGAGTGGAAGGCAAAGGGAAGTTTACTGTAAGCTCTGCATTGTCAGGGAATCACCTGGCAGTGGAAAATCACCAGAAGACCTGTGTGGGAGGTACATGTTTTTATTACCTGACCTCTAAAATGAAATGATTTTTTGTCAGGTTTGACTTTTGTCTAGAAAATGCAGCATTAAAGATTCATTTCCAGAGTGGGGTTTTAATTTGTTGATAACATTTTGATAAGATACTTTTCACCTTTGAAAATAAAATGAGTAATTTTTGCATTGACATTTACACAGACATAGCAAATTAAACAGGGCAAAGAAACTGGTTCTCTTTCTCATACCACCCTGATATATAAATATCAATTTATTTAAGTGTCAGTTTAAGTGTTACATTTATGGAACTATTTGTAAAAAAAATAATGCACTCCATCTAATAGTCTCCCTGCAGATGTTGTGGATCTTTTGTTGCTTAATTCAAATTGATATGCTTGCACAATGAACTCAAACCAATCCATGTATGGAATTTTGTGAGGTGTTCATATGCTTTTGGGCTTTAGCACCGATGAACATCGCATAATGTAAAATCCTATTTTTGAATTTTCACCAGACAGCTCTAAGATGTAATTAAATATTATATAGTTCAGATAAACGGCATACTTCTCTCCCCAGACGTCTGTGATATATTTGTGTTTTTAAGATTAAGGGAGGACTTTGAGGAATTTGGTGACTCATTTATATATTTAACCGTGCCCAAAACTCTGTTAGGTCACACAGTTAATGTACATTTTATATAGTTGTAAAAACACAAATATAAAAATAAATATTATGGCTTTCTGTACAATGGTTTTCAGGTAAGAGATCATTAATTCTGTTGATATACAGGTTGCTGGTAATACCTCGATTTACCTGACAGACACACAGTAGAGCATCATTAAGTTATCCATTAAGCTGCAGAGAGATTTGCAGTCAGATACAGAGCACACTGGGGTCTGTGTGACTGTAAGCGCAGCACTCTCTCCCTTATGCCCTACTTGCTCGCACATATAAATGCAGGTTCCCAGATACATTGCACATCACACCTCAACCAGCTAACAGCCACAGCACTGAACTCTCCAGTGTACCAGCTAACCCCAGATCAGCAAGAGGACCACAGCACTGACCCCAGATCAGTAAGAGGACTACAGCACTCACCCCAGATCAGTAAGAGGACCACAGCACTGACACCAGATCAGTAAGAGGACTACAGCACTCACCCCAGATCAGCAAGAGGACCACAGCACTGACACCAGATCAGTAAGAGGACTACAGCACTGACCCCAGATCAGACGAAATATGGGTGAGAAAGAAAAAAGCCCTGATGTAAACAAGTTGGATGTGGCCAGCACCTGTGAAGAACGGCCCAGGTGGGACAACAAGGCTCAGTACCTTCTCACCTGCATTGGGTTTGCTGTGGGTGTGGGCAATGTGTGGCGCTTCCCCTACCTGTGCCAGATCTATGGAGGAGGTGAGCAGTGTTACACTGTCCCTGCACTGGGCCCAGCATGGGTTTTCATGTTAGGTTCCACTTTTTAGCTCTTTAGGGTTCCAGGTCTGTGTAGAGGAGTTCTGCTGTTCCATGCCGTTCCATCAAATCTGCGGTGACTCAAGCATATGGGTTGTACAATTGTATGATGCCTTTTAGAACTGTAAAAATATGTACATAGCTCATAGTAGCTCATATTATGAGCTTTGCAGATTTTCCTGGAGGAGAGCATTTGCCTGACAATGTTTCAAGGAAAGGTGACTGAATATTTCTTTATTATTGTACACGTTAACCTTTGAACTTTTATTGTTTTATTGCTGGCCTATGATGACATACATAACTTTTCATATGAAATTCCATCAGCAGAGCAGGGTGGGCAAATGATTTGTCAATGGGAGTTGTTAGTACAAGGAAGAGATGAATGACCTTGAGACAAATAACCTTGTTTCCTATTTATAGAAGAAAAATGTAGCATAAAAAGACCATAAAAACAGTAGTAAATGCACTTGTATTTCTTTAGGGATTAATGTGTGTGTGTGTGTGCAGGTGCGTTCCTGATCCCATATCTGATTGCGCTGGTGTTTGAGGGACTTCCATTGCTGTACCTGGAGCTGGCCATCGGGCAGAGACTACGGATGGGCAGCATCGGTGTCTGGAACTCTATCTCCCCTTACCTGGGCGGAGTAGGTGTGTGTGGCTTACCTAGGCAGAGTAGGTGGGTATGGCTTACCTGGGCAGAGTAGGTGTGTGTGGCTTACCTAGGCAGAGTAGGTGGGCATGGCTTACCTGGGCGGAGTAGGTGGGTGTGGCTTACCTAGGCAGAGTAGGTGTGTGTGGCTTACCTAGGCAGAGTAGGTGGGTGTGGCTTACCTGGGCAGAGTGGGTGGGCATGGCTTATCTGGGCGGAGTAGGTGTGTGTGGCTTACCTGGGCAGAGTAGGTGGGTGTGGCTTACCTGGGCAGAGTGGGTGGGCATGGCTTACCAAGGTGAAGTAGGTGGGTGTGGTTTACCTGGGCAGAGTAGGTGGGTGTGGCTTACCTGGGCAGAGTGGGTGGGCATGGCTTACCTGGGCAGAGTAGGTGGGTGTGGCTTACCTGGGCAGAATGGTGGGTGTGGCTTACCTGGGCGGAGTAGGGGGGTCATTCACCAACACCCAGGTGGAATTTTCCCTCAGGTCTTGCGTCCATGCTGGTGTCCTTTCTGGTATGTCTGTTCTACAACACCATCTTGGCCTGGGTGCTGTGGTACTTCTTCCACTCCTTCCAGGAGCCCCTACCTTGGAGTCATTGTCCCCTTAATACAAACCACACAGGTAATGTGTTCTAGTCCCTAACTACTCCTCTAACTCTGACTGCAAACCCCCACCGTCCAAACCCCAAACCCCTAACCCTAACCCAGCCAAGTAGGGTACGGAACCCTAACTGCTAACCCCAACCCTAACCCAGCCAAACAGGGTACATAACCCTAACTGCTAACCCTTACCCTAACCCAGCCAAACAGGGTACGTAACCCTAACTGCTAACCCCAACCCTAACCCAGCCAAACAGGGTACATAACCCTAACTGCTAACCCTTACCCTAACCCAGCTAAATAGGGTAAATAACCCTAACTGCTAACCCTGATCAAACGGTAATGGTACCCTTCCTCAGGTTCTGTATCTCTTTCTGTTTTATACATTATTTAGGCATCAATTGTTTTTCAAAACACAAGTCTGACTCCCTGTGAAACGTCCACCACTTTAAATAAAGTGTGTATAAATTACCATGAAGCCGAATAGCTAATGTTGTTTAAGTGTATGAAAACAGGTCTGTGTGTCTGCTAAAGGATATGTGAAAGAATGTGAGGAGAGTACTCCAGTGAATTACTTCTGGTACCGGGAGACGCTGAACATCACAGCGCGTGTGGAGAGCAGTGGCTCGCTGCAGTGGTGGATGGTGCTGAGTCTTGCCAGTGCCTGGGCCATCGTGTACATTTGCTTCATCCGTGGCATTGAGACCATTGGCAAGGTGCATGCTACACATCCATACCAGTACCTGTCTGAGCTCATGCTCACTTCAAAACAACAATTCTACCTGCCTAAGCTAATGCTAATCTCAGAACGACTTTAACTGCCTGAGCTAATGCTAACCTCAGAACAACAACTCTATTTGCCTAAGCTAATGCTAACCTCAGAACGACTTTAACTTCCTGATCTAATGTTAACCTCAAAACAACTCTACCTGCCTGAGCTAATACTCAAGTTAAGAGCTAATCGGAATGTTAGTGTGGATGGTGTATAATGTGTGTTGTGGTTAAAAGTGTGTATTTTATTTATAATGTGACACTTTAGGCGGTGTATATCACAGCCACGTTTCCTTACCTGGTCTTAACCATCTTCCTGGTGCGAGCGCTGACTCTGCCGGGGGCAACAGTAGGTCTGACCTACCTGTTCACTCCTCAGGTAAGCCATGTTCTGAGTGAGTGTGAGTGTGCATGCATATGAGTTTGTGTGAAATAGTGAGTGACTGTGTGTTCATATGTGTGCGGGTTCCTGTGTGTGAGTGTGCATGAGAATATTTATTTGCATGTGTGAGCCCTGTTTGTGTGTGTGTGTGTGAGTATGTGTGTGTGTGTGTGTGTGTGTGTGTGTGTGTGTGTGTGAGTGTGTGTGTGTGTGTGTTTGTATGTGTGTGTGTGTCAGTGTGAGTATGTGTGTGTGTGTGTCTGTGTGTGTGTGTGTGTGTGTGTGTGTGTGTTTGTGTGTGTGTGTGTGTCAGTGTGAGTATGTGTGTGTGTGTGAGTGTGTGTGTGTGTGTTTGTATGTGTGTGTGTGTGTCAGTGTGAGTATGTGTGTGTGTGTGTGTGTGTGTGTGTGTGTGTGTGTGTGTGTGTGTGTGTGTGTGTGTGTGTGTGTGTGTGTGTGTGTGTGTGCTTTTTCATAGGATCTTCATTAATATCACTACAAAGTAATGAGACATGGTTGCACCAGTGGGCAGTTGGTGATGGACATTTGAATTAATAAACATATAGATGGGAAACATATGGATTTGCTCCAGACACACCTCTTCTCTTGCCCTCCAGTGGGAGACACTGAAAAACCCGAGGGTGTGGCTTGATGCTGCCACCCAGATCTTCTTTTCCTTATCATTAGCTTTTGGAGGTCTCATCGCCTTCTCCAGCTACAACCCTCTGAAGTAAGCTCAGACTTCACACTCTCCCGAGATACCAACTCTCCCCCATATTTCTCATAGCTGTCCCCTCTGTTCTCTCAGGTTCCATGAGTATCAAATGTATTAATTATACATTATTTAAAGGCCATGAGAGAGACGCTGTGATTGTGTTTTAGGAATAACTGAGAGGGATGTGATTGTGTTTTAGGAATAACTGAGAGAGACGCTGTGATTGTGTTTTAGGAATAACTGAGAGGGATGTGATTGTGTTTTAGGAATAACTGAGAGAGACGCTGTGATTGTGTTTTAGGAATAACTGAGAGGGATGTGATTGTGTTTTAGGAATAACTGAGAGAGATGCTGTGATTGTGTTTTAGGAATAACTGAGAGGGATGTGATTGTGTTTTGGGAATAACTGAGAGAGACGCTGTGATTGTGTTTTAGGAATAACTGAGAGAGACGCTGTGATTGTGTTTTAGGAATAACTGAGAGAGACGCTGTGATTGTGTTTTAGGAATAACTGAGAGGGATGTGATTGTGTTTTAGGAATAACTGAGAGAGACGCTGTGATTGTGTTTTAGGAATAACTGAGAGGGATGTGATTGTGTTTTAGGAATAACTGAGAGAGACGCTGTGATTGTGTTTTAGGAATAACTGAGAGAGACGCTGTGATTGTGTTTTAGGAATAACTGAGAGAGATGCTGTGATTGTGTTTTAGGAATAACTGAGAGGGCTGTGATTGTGTTTTAGGAATAACTGAGAGAGACGCTGTGATTGTGTTTTAGGAATAACTGAGAGAGATGCTGTGATTGTGTTTTAGGAATAACTGAGAGAGACGCTGTGATTGTGTTTTAGGAATAACTGAGAGAGATGCTGTGATTGTGTTTTAGGAATAACTGAGAGGGATGTGATTGTGTTTTAGGAATAACTGAGAGAGACGCTGTGATTGTGTTTTAGGAATAACTGAGAGAGATGCTGTGATTGTGTTTTAGGAATAACTGAGAGGGATGTGATTGTGTTTTAGGAATAACTGAGAGGGATGTGATTGTGTTTTAGGAATAACTGAGAGGGATGTTGTGATTGTGTTTTAGGAATAACTGAGAGGGATATTGTGATTGTGTTTTAGGAATGACTGTGAGCGAGACACCATCATCGTCGGATGCATTAACAGCGCCACCTCGCTTTATGCCTCCATTCCCATCTTTGCAATCCTGGGGTTTAAGGCAAATTCCAACTACAACACCTGTATGAACAGGTAAGGTATTTCACTCCTTACAGTGACTAGCCAACCCAGTGACCTTCCTTTGGTAACAAAAAGCAGAAAGTAGTTTTTTGTCATGTTGCAGAAATATCTTGTCTTTGACCAACACATTTGAAATTGGAGATCAGAACATCACAACTGAGAACTACCAGGAATGGCTGAGCTACCTCAACACCACATATCCTGTGACAGTCTCCAGTCTGCATCTAAGGCACTGCAACCTCCAAACCTTCCTTGACCAGGTATTTGGTTCCTCCCCACAGTATTAGTAGCCTTCTCTATCTGGCTCATGACAGCATTGTGGATCTGAACAGATTCTGTTGAGAGATGAGTCCATGAGAAACCCAGAGATGCAGTGCGTTAGACCTAACTGGATCTCTGTGCTGTGAGCTCAACTGTGTTGTATCAATGTGCTGTGAGTTAGACTGTGCTGTATCTCTGTGCTGTGAGTTACACTGTGCTGTATCTCTGTGCTGTGAGTTAGACTGGGATGTATATCTGTGCTGTGAGTTAGACTGCGCTGTATCTCTGTGCTGTGAGTTAGACTGTGCTGTATATCTGTGCTGTGAGTTAGACTGTGCTGTATCTCTGTGCTGTGAGTTAGACTGGGATGTATATCTGTGCTGTGAGTTAGACTGTGCTGTATCTCTGTGCTGTGAGTTAGACTGTGCTGTATATCTCTGTGCTGTGAGTTAGACTGTGCTGTATCTCTGTGCTGTGAGTTAGACTGGGCTGTATCTCTGTGCTGTGTCTCTGTGCAGAGTGCCTCAGGCACAGGCCTGGCCTTCATTGTGTTCACGGAGGCAGTAATAGAGATGCCAGGCTCGCAGGTGTGGGCTGTGCTGTTCTTCATTATGCTCTTCAGCCTGGGTCTCAGCTCCATGTTTGGGAACCTGGAGGGAGTCCTCACACCCCTTCTGGACCTTCAATTGGTTCCCAGGTGGATGCCCAAGGAGCTTTTTACAGGTACAAACCAGGTCAAACCAGACACTATCATAAGCTGGGAACACTAGTGTGTGACTAGCACTGGCCTGACTCTACATCTTCCACATCTCTCCACATATTCAATTACACATCATGTCTACTGAAGCAATCCAAGTTAATGTACTCAAGTAACAGTGCCCCATATCCCTTACCCTAACCCTTAACGCCTAGCCCCTGACCCTTAACCCCACAACTTCATAACCCCTTACGCCAAACCCTATATCCCTAACCCTCTGCCCTAAACCCATAGCCTCTAACCTTTAGCCCCTAGCCCCACCTCCTTAGCCCCTAACCCTTAGCCTCAAGGCCTTAGCCATTAACCCAATCTCCCATGCCTCTAGCCTCCTAGCCTCTAATGCTCATGTGCTTTATCTTATGACAGGGCTGATCTGCCTGCTTTGCTTTGCACTGGCTCTGATTTTCACTCTGGGTTCTGGAAACTACTGGCTAGAGATCTTCAACACCTATGTGGGCTCCCTCCCCTTCCTTGTCATCGCCTTCTTTGAGATCATAGCTGTGATCTACGTTTATGGTATTAAAAGGTACTTCTTCTAGCAAAACTCTCTACAGGAAAAATACAAAGAAGCATTACAGCCATTCTTCTTAAACTTTTTTAAGCCAATTACCCCTTATGAATTTCAGATGTCCATATGTTCCCCCACCACACTGTTGTATAATACACACAAATTTTAGATGTTCTCTCATGATGACTGCAATGGAGGAATGGTAGGTTTTGTGTGTTTTGGCTTGCAGGTTTAATGAGGATGTGGAGTTCATGATTGGACGGAGGCCAAACCTGTTCTGGCAGGTGTGCTGGAGGGTGGTGAGTCCACTGATGCTGCTGGTGGTGTTTCTGGCATACGTTACAGTGCAAGCTCAGGAGCACCCCACCTACCCTGCCTGGAACCCCTCATATGTACGTACAAACCCAGCACCAAAAGCACATTAAAACATGCTGAAGCACAGCAAATCAAATCAAATATCCAAACACTGAATCACAACACACACACAACCACTGAATCATGTCACACACTCAAACCCTGAATCATATCAAACATCCAAACCCTGAATCGTATGAGACACCCAAACCCTGAATCATATCAAACACCTAAACCTTGAATCATGTCAAACACTCAAACCCTGAATCATATTTAACATACTAAACACTCTAACAGGTGTGTTTAATAGTGGTATTGCAGGTACAGGTGTATCCCAATGTGCTATCTCTTGCTAGCTCAGGCCAGGTGTATTTTCAGGTGTGTGCCCTGGTACTGACCCCTGGTTGCTCTGGCAGGTGGATTTCCCTCAGGCTGACATGCAGCCCTACCCGGGCTGGGTTTTTGCGGTCTGTGTGCTCCTGACAGTCGTGCCTTGCATCATCATTCCGCTGGTTGCTGCCTATAGGCTCGCTCAGTTCCTGCACCGCCGATGCTCCACCCACCAGCCCCACCCCAACCCCTACCTAATCCAGGGCTCCTCCCCTGACATGTAGCCCCTGTGGCCTGCAGATGGCACTGTAGAGCCTGCTGGAGACTGCTGTGGATCCAACACCAGCTCTTGCTCTCTTGATTGCACATTATTGTGTATCAGTGGTATCATTGCCTCAGGCAAAGTCACAGAAGAGTTTTTCTCCAAGGTGTCTACACTTATTCTGGAGTCCACAGACCTGGGCTTTTTCTAACATTAAAGAACAAAATATTTTCTCTCCACACATTACACTCTAGTAGGGGGTGCTATAGACCCCATCCTCTCCAGATGACAGCTCTTCACTCTCCACTTCCTGCATAACTATCTAACCAAACAGAATAACAGCAATGCTCCACCAGAGAATCAAATCTGCAATCTCAGTGTACAAATCTAGTCATAATCAATACATTAAACCTCCACATCATACACAAAAACCACAGAAGGGTATCAAAGGAGTCATACAGGCAGCTAAAGAGCTAAAAAGGTGTACAGAGATGTCATTATCTGTATCTGTTCAACAAAGTGATCTGTCTCTGTTTCTGTATCCAGAAGACCGGAAGTGGGTGTGGTTTATACTGAAAGGCATGTTAATTCGAACAAATATTCTAACCTAATATTCATTGGCAACGCAATTGTTGTGGCTTCAAAGCATGAAATTTATTTAATATTGGCATATAATTAATTATGAAATGTACTTCCACATCCTCATACTGTACTTTTCACCTGTCTCTCACTCTCTTTTTTTATTTTTATTTTTAATTAAACTAAGTTTTATGAACTTTCTGAACCCTCCCCCCCCCCCTCACTTTAACTGAGGGACATTGAACAATCAGAAACTGAAAAAAAAATATTAATTGAAAGATTTCATTTTTCATTGGAAATAGAAACTATTTACAGTAAAGATATATAGAAAAATATTCTTCAGTTGAAGGGAATAATCTTAAATTCCAATGATGCTGTGTTTCTTTATGTGTGAATGCTATTGTAGTTCATTAGGGAAACATCAACCTTTTTTTGCCTGTTTTATTTTTTGAAATTATTTTTTCCCCTTAATGAACTGGGTTTTTTACATGGAGGAAATTAACACATACAGCTAAAAACCACTTGTTGTAAGGTTCATTTTGATGTATAGGTTGCAAAGGTTGGAAAGAAATCCAGTTGGCACACCAGACTTTTGTCTCGCTATCTCCCACACATGATGCCTCCCGCTCCTCAATGCCAGGGTTTCCTTGAGTGATAGCTGGGAAAGGCCAGCTCTCAGCCTGCTGCCTGCTTTGTGCTGACTTGGTGGGAGCAATTACAAAATAGTGATCACTTTTCAATAATGTGTAGCATATGAAATGACTTGTTAGTTAAATCAAAGTCCTATTTTGCAAACGGTTTGGCACTTTTATCTTGTGGACATCCACAATGACATCACAATGAATCGATTTGAAGAAACATAATGGCTATAACCCAGACATGTCAGTCATTGCTTTTTTTCCCAATTAACAAATCTGAACCAACAGTCAAAGGTGTTAGTACACTTACCAGCACACACTAAGGAAGTGATGTACACCTGTACTTTCTTATGCTCATACTAAGCATAGAATGGGAAATACAACCTCTTCTCATGAAAAAGCTGAAGACCAGATTGAAGTAAGTTTAGTCGCAGTGTAGCTGAACTGGACTGTTTCCTTTGATGTTCACAATGTGCACTAAACTAAACATAACAGTGTTTTACTATTCAATGTAACTGTATGTTTTACAGTCATTTTGTAGATAACCCTAAACAGCAGTTCTAATTGTACCACACCTCCCACTAATGAACAGGAATGTAAGAGTACATAGATGTATTATCTTATTTGTTTTAACGCACCATTATTGAGCACTAGTCACTGAGTGTCCCTTTACTGCAGTGCTAGGTGAATGCAGGCTGGCAAAAGCCTCCTACCAAACACCTGCACTCTACCAAACACCTGCAGACAGGTGAGCTGTGCAGTCATTCTGTCATCCCCCAGCTGAACTGTCAGCCACCCTGAGCTGCACAGTCACGTGGTATTGGAACACAAATTTAAAATTCTCATTTGAAGCAGAATGGTTGTGATGTTGTATTTATTTTGAATCCATATAATTACGGTGGAAATTTTAGGGAGGACACTTCAGCTGCAGTTATACTGTGTGAATGTGAGAGCCTCATAAGGCTGCTTTCTTTTGGAATGATTAATAGGAACACAGTCATAGCAACTGCGTCAGTAAACACTCAGCACGTTAATGATCCATCTCTGTTCTGCTTGTGATCACTTGATCAACCAGAGAGGGACAAAGTCCGCTCTTTATTCATGGTACACTAGATTAGCATTTTAACAGGGGTGAAAGTGTTGTCTTCAAAGAGTCAGTGGAATTTTCCCACTTTCATATGTCTTGCACACACAATACTCAGCACTCTGCTTCTGGCTATCTACCTCCACAAATCACCTGTATCACAACAAAACACCTGCCAGGTATAGGCAGTGATATAGCATGGAAACAGATGGCTTTAGCAAGACAACAATTCACTATATCACCAAAAACTATAATAAAATTACAATATTCAAATATAGTAATCATTGATTACTGATGTATTTTTTAATATAACTAATATATAACTTCACCAATAAAGCCATGGTAAACATTTGTTTGGCAGATTGTAATTATGTGATATAAATAATCACTGTAATTATGTACTACTTTAGTACAGAGACTAGGCTGTGCTGTAGAGGGGAAGAGAGAGGAATCATGCTGCCCTGAAATTCACATATTGTAATTTTATGATAATTTTTGGTGATAAAGTGAATTGTCTTGCTAAAGCCATCTGTTTCTTGCTAAAGCCTAATTACACTGTGCTACAATACATCACACTAAAGCATATTTATACCGCACTACAGTGTGTCACACTACAGCCAAAATATACTGTACTACAGAAAATAAGAAAGAAGCTGTGACACTACAGTCTGGGGCTGCTTTGCACATCAAAAAACAACAGTGCCACCTGTTGGTCATACATGGTCTACCAGGATTATGTGTAAAAACTATAACCCAATACTCAAAGGAATTACACAACAGCTAAGTTAAAATCTGTCTTCTACTAATGAAAGTGAAGCCTGTACTCTACAGGTTATTATTCAGGTATTTCTTTCCCATAAAGGCAATATTTCATACTCTTGACATTAAAGCTAATTCTGACTGATATAGCATATTATTTTATGTTTCAGATATTTAGCAGATACTCTCACCCACAGTGAGAGGTAACACTAACAGGCAAATTGCACCAACTGGGATGAGCCAGGAACAAGACAGGATAGGGACCCTGTAGAATTTCCTGTTGAACAAATAACACAGAGGTCATCCCAGAGCAGGCAGCAGACATGAAGGGGAGACAGGTGTCCACAGGCAGCAGAGCAGACAGGTGTGGCAGGTGTGTTGGCTCTGACACAGCTGCCCTGGGCAGGCTAGCATCCTATTCTTAATTTGATGTGAGCCATTTCAGGTAGCCAGTGGAGGGCAATGAGCAGGAGCGTCTCTAGAAGCAGCCTCACACATACACACGTGGACACCCCCTCGCCAAGGGATTCACACAGGCACATGTTTGTTCAAACAGTAATTTATTGACCCAGTTTAAAAAAAAACAACAAAAAGCCCCCCCACTCACACACAGACACACACACAGTCTGAAGCCATGAGAACACCGCTATACCACCAGTAGCTCAGCAGGAGGCGGTCTGAGGGGCACCTGTCCAAGGGTGAATCTCTTTTCTGTGAACTGCTTCAGCTCTTCTGGCGTCAGCTCACTTTGCGGGGTGAAGAGTTTATCTGCAGCAGCCCCACCAGCCGACCCTGCCCCCGCCCCACTGGGCCCCCCAACAGCAGGCTGAGCAAACACAGTCCCGCTGACACTGGAGGGTGTGGCCGAGGGGACCCCAAACCCTGAGGCTGAGAAGCTAAAGTTGGCAGCAGATGCCCCAAACCCAGCTGCTGCTGCTTTATCTGCTGGGGGCTGGGCAAAGGGGGTGGAGCTGCTGAAGGAAAAGGAGGCAGCGTTGGGGGCGGGTCCAGTGCTGAAGGAGGGTGCCATGGGGGCTTGACTACTGAAAGAGAAGGACGCTACAGAGGGGATGGAGCCAAAGCCCGCAGGACCTGCCTGGGGAACAGCAGAACCAAACCCACTGCTTGCCACGCCCTCCGAGCCACCAGCACCAAAACCTACACCAAACAAAACTTAGGTAAATATCTCACATGGCTATATGAACAGATTTCAAGTTTCAGACAAGGCAGTAAAATTTTAAGGGCAGGAATTGTTACATAAATTTTCAGAACATTTTAAAATGTTTTTAAAAACATTGGACATGACAGTCTGTTGTGGTGTAAATCGCAACACCAGGACACAAGACTTTCAGAGAGCATCTGGAAAAATGACACAAGAACAACTTATGAATCTAAAATAATAAGGAATTAAAGGTGCTATTTCCACCTGAATCCAATACATGAGAATCATACAGTGTGTTGTGGGAAATTGAGTCTCTGCAGAGATTAATGTTGGGACCTAGGATTCCTCAGAGAGAGTCAACCCTAAAAACCTGAAAATTACAGACCAGTTGACTGAACAACGTATTAAACCAGAGGAAACAATCACACTTTAAGAATATCAAGTCGTTTATCATGGATGAGAAAATACTATCAAAATTATATAGAGACCTTTGCCTAGTTTTTGAGAAAAAAATTTGCATTGCATTGATATATCTTTATATAGATGTATTTCTGTTATGCATTTTAGAAATATAAGTTATATGCATAATAGCATGCATGTCCCAAAAATATTCAAATATATCTCTAGTAGTAAAAGAATCATCACCTCCTGTTCCAAATCCAGAGGAGACAGAGCTAAAGCCCAGGGAGGCTGAAGGGGGACTGTTCAGCTCTGCAATCTGCAAACACGAGAGCAACAGTAATGCACCTTAATCAGAGTGAGCACACACGCACACACACACATACGGTTGCACGGACAAGCGCACGCACACACACACTTGCACACATACATGCATGCACACACAAATGTACGGACATGCACAAACATGCATGCACACAAACAATAGCACACACATGCGGGAGAGTATCAGTACCTGTAACACAGACATACACGCTCACAAAACAGTGCCATTACTGTGCCTTCACCCACACACCATCCTTTCACCTTTTCTTTGTGGGAAATCTTCAGTATGTGATATGTTGGTGTCTCGGCTGTGGGCACCATGCTGTTCAATGTGCACAGGTGAATGGTTAATATGAAATGACTGAAGCACTCACCAGTGCTACCCGTGTTGTGGAATTGAGGTTCTTCAGCTCACTGACTCTGCTGCTCCATCGACTGGCCAGCTGTTGCACAGAGTCTGCCTGCACAACAAGCAAAACATCTGAGGATATAAACTGATAAAATAAACAACACTCAACCACATTTCCAGTCCCATGTACCTTTATTTTAACATAGTTTAGGGCCTTTAGTGAGAGAGGTCACACTCTCATTTTGTCACAGGACTGGTCATCGGGACCCTTAGAATCAGACAATTACAGAAGCTGATTGAAGTGTATGGAAGCGACACATTAAGGGCCTCACATAGTTCTGCAGGTCTCCTGCAGCACGGCTACTGTAATACTCCAGTCGAAGCTCCTCTGGGGACAGCTCTGTGAATCCTGCAGCAAACAGACGATTACTGTACCAAAAACTTAATATAATTGCAGAAATACTTTAACTAACTGGGATCATGCCCATTAAAACTGATAGAACAGGCTTAGATAATTTTCATTAACTGAGTATTACTATTGCAACTACTAAAAGGTATTCCTGTAACTGCAGCAAAGCAGAGTACTACTAAGTATTAGTGCAACTTCACAGTGTATTACTGAAAAAAGAGAATATTAATGCAGTAGCAGCCACACAGTATTACAGTAGCAACAAACATAGAGTATCGCTACAGCAACAGAATACTACAATTGCAAGAAACACCAATTATTTCTTCTACAAAATCTATAATTTCTCAATGCAATGAACTGGTTATGACACTGTTAGCTAAAAAGAACCTGAGATGGAGGCTTTGACAGCTGAGTAGCAGGAGAAGGGCCACTGCCCAGAGCTCTCCCAGGTCTCCATGTCCTTACGGATTGTCTCCCTGTGAAGAAAAATCAACAAATGCAGCATAACTGCCTCACACACTACAGTTTCGGTTTCACACACAAACTCACACAGTTAACCACACACAAACAAACGGCCTCTCTCTCACTCACAAAACCAAAATCCTGACAAATGAAGCTACTGCATCACAACATCCTATATCACTCAGAACTGCAGTGTGCACATGTCTGAGTTGGGTCTATATTTTAAGGTATCCATGTGTCTGCACTGGGTGAGGGGACTCACACTTCTTTGTCGTGGTCATCCCCTTGGCTGCCACCACTGTAGTTCTGCTGTGTGCCCAGAGCAGAGAACCTGTTTTGGTTTGAGAAGCTGAAGCTGGAGCTTTTGATGTTCCTCTCTCCACCCCCTCCTCGGCTCCAATCACTCGTTCCACTCTTGGAGAATGACGAGGTTTGGACAAAGTCACGGCCTGAGGATCTCTGGTTGGGATTCAGCCACACGCGGTTTCCAAACCCTGGCAAAAATCAAAACAACTCAGACAGTAAGCACACTGAACCAAACCCAATCAGCGACCTCTTAGAGCTGAAAGGATGTTAAATCCACAAGTTTTGGCAACACCAAAACTATCGTACCCCGATACTACGAGTATGATAAATAATATGACAACAATAAAAACTTGTCCACTCGGTGAAAGCTATGAGAATGATTGAAGACTAAATCTGATCACACACGCTAATACTACTAACTTAGCTATCTAGGTAACCGAAATAAGTGGTGTTAAGTTTGCAAAGTTATGCAACGTTTCTAACTGGCACATCAATCGTTCGTATATTTAACATACTGATAACCGAGAACATTTTTTTATCGTTAACAATACAATACACAATTAGGTAATGTTAGACAACCTTACCCCCACCTCCGCGACTGCTGTTTGACTGTTGTGGTGGCCTGTAGTTCCCATAGCCTCCACCGCCTCCGCCGCCTCCACCCCGCGGATGTTCGTTCCAGCATTTCTCGCCGTACCGACATCGGCCTTGCAAAAAGAAGTTGCACACGGTCATCTTAACAATTTCTACTACAAAACAGATTGTACTACAACCTCTGAAATTTCCCGTAGACGTCGCAGTAGACAAATGTTATATAAATCAGGTTCTGGGACAACAATAAAACGACATTCATCTCAAAGGGAATTCATTGCTGCCTCATAACCTGTATTTAACATGTACATCTAAATGTTTCCGTCGCATAGGAATGACGTAATTTCTTGTTTACGTTTTTGCCTCGCTGTAGAGCTCTGTGAAGCAAGTGTAACTGCACCGCCTGCGCCCCTTGCACGGCCTGCGACCCCCTATTTCCGGTTCCGTCGGCAATATGACGCAGGCGGTGCAGTCACATCTGTATGAATAGGTTGTAAAATTTGAGCTATTTCCTACAGACTGTTGGGCTGTGCGAAAATCCAAGCTTGACGACCAAAGCACTCCAATACCACTGGAAAATTGACCTGTGAGTATCTAATAAATTAACCAACTTGTGAGTTATGTTTAGACAAATAATCGACAGGCTGTTGCAGCAAGCTAGTAGAGTAGCATTATTCGATTGGTCGTTTTACTTCTCATCTATGCCTCTCGCTAATTTTATAAAGTTGCTCTGAACAAGCCCCAAAATACATTGTAACTCATAAATAAAATGCGCATATGATAAACGATAAAGAAATAATTGAACTTTAATTTTTGTTATCTGGGTCTTTGTATTCGTGAAATGATTTTAAAATATTGATTCAGAGTCTAAGTTGATAACATAGATGTACCAATGTTGGATAACAATTTAAGCATTAGACTGAGTAACATCACCATCGTGTCACAGACTTGCTTGCCTGCTAAGATAACAGACCTGCGGCCAGACATAAAACGATTTGTTGTTCCAAGCTGCTTTCACTGGAAAAAGATTACTAAACAAAAAGTTTTATTCTGCTCTACGGTGCGGGCAATGGAATGCATACTCTATGAGTCATCGGCCAGTGTTGACTCCAATGTGCAGAATGCCACCCTAAACTGATTTGACATGCGCTGTCCCTGACACAGGGGATTTCCCCCACCAGGAGTGAAAGTTCCTAACCTAGAACCTGACATCTGTTCATTAAAGTTATGTCAGCAAGCCTTGTTGCCTCCCGATTCAACCCAAAAAGAAAAGATCCTGGTCATTACAAAGCAGTTTCAATGAAACTGTTGTACTGTGGTAACTTCCTGAGAAGGCACACTTTTGGAAAATTATTTAAAACAACATTGGCCAATCTCGTTCTGAAATGTATGCCTCTCCAGGAAATCAGCAATGGAGTCACTGTCTGCAGCAAACACCAACTTCTCCCTGAATCTTTTTAAGAAGATAAGTGATGTTAACAAAACAGACAATATCTTCTATTCACTGTTCAGCATCTCATCAGCTCTGGCTATGGTGTACCTGGGAGCCAGGGGGAATACAGCTACACAAATGACCCAGGTGAGTTCAGCCAGACACAGTGATATACTCTGGCGACCCACACGCAACTCATTGTCCATAATACAGATCTCTATGATGTGTAGGGTTAGGGTTAGGGTTAAGGTTAACCATAATACAGATCTCCATGGATGTGTAGGGTTAGGGTTAAGGTTAACCATAATACAGATCTCTATGGATGTGTAGGGTTAGGGTTAGGGTTAAGGTTAACCATAATACAGATCTCCATGGATGTGTAGGGCTAGGGTTAGGGTTAAGGTTAACCATAATACAGATCTCCATGGATGTGTAGGGTTAGGGTTAAGGTTAACCATAATACAGATCTCTATGGATGTGTAGGGTTAGGGTTAGGGTTAAGGTTAAGGTTAACCATAATACAGATCTCTATGGATGTGTAGGGTTAGGGTTAGGGTTAACCCTAACCATAATACAGATCTCCATGGATGTGTAGGGTTAGGGTTAGGGTTAAGGTTAACCATAATACAGATCTCCATGGATGTGTAGGGTTAGGGTTAAGGTTAACCATAATACAGATCTCTATGGATGTGTAGGGTTAGGGTTAGGGTTAACCCTAACCATAATACAGATCTCCATGGATGTGTAGGGTTAGGGTTAGATAAATTATATACCAATTAACGATAGGCAAATAACTATTTTCTAAACTAAACAATAAAAAAGGCAAACTCTGACACTTTTCTTTCTTTTGATTTGTGAAAAAGCCTCTCTCTTCTGCTCTGTGTCATTCTGTCTTTGAAATGTTGTACCTTGGGGTTGTTCCTGAGCTGAATAAAAACCCAGCCTATTGCCTAATTGTGAATATGTGATCAATTAGTTTTAAAAGCCTCTTTATAGTCTGTTTGTATTGGAAGAATTCGTATGGTTTGATGCAGAGCCATCACTCCATCTAAATATCTTAATGCTTATATAGATTATGATAATAATAATAAAGATAATGATAATAAATGATCTAGTCCACTTGGTTTATTTCAGTTACAACTGAATATATAGATGACTTGGTAAGGTAAAAATCCTTTGTAATAAGAAGAAAACAAGCAGCTGTGTATGCCTTCCCTGGTGTATTCTGTAGAGGACATGTCATTGTGTTTATTATCTATGCCTGTCACCAGACTCTCCACTTTCACAAAGCTGAGGATGATATTCATGCTGGATTCAGAAAACTGATCTCAACAGAGAGAATGCTCCATACGCCCTGAGCTTTCTCTGATCTCAACAGAGAGAATGCTCCACACGCCCTGAGCTTTCTCTGATCTCAACAGAGAGAATGCTCCATACGCCCTGAGCTTTCTCTGATCTCAACAGAGAGAATGCTCCACACGCCCTGAGCTTTCTCTGATCTCAACAGAGAGAATGCTCCATACGCCCTGAGCTTTCTCTGATCTCAACAGAGAGAATGCTCCACACGCCCTGAGCTTTCTCTGATCTCAACAGAGAGAATGCTCCACACGCCCTGAGCTTTCTCTGATCTCAACAGAGAGAATGCTCCATACGCCATGAGCTTTCTCTGATCTCAACAGAGAGAATGCTCCACACGCCCTGAGCTTTCTCTGATCTCAACAGAGAGAATGCTCCATACGCCCTGAGCTTTCTCTGATCTCAACAGAGAGAATGCTCCACACGCCCTGAGCTTTCTCTGATCTCAACAGAGAGAATGCTCCACACGCAGAGAGAATCTCAACAGAGAGAATGCTCCACACGCCCTGAGCTTTCTCAACAGAGAGAATGCTCCATACGCCCTGAGCTTTCTCTGATCTCAACAGAGAGAATGCTCCACGCCCTGAGCTTTCTTGATCTCAACAGAGAGAATGCTCCATACGCCCTGAGCTTTCTCTGATCTCAACAGAGAGAATGCTCCATACGCCCTGAGCTTTCTCTGATCTCAACAGAGAGAATGCTCCATACGCCCTGAGCTTTCTCTGATCTCAACAGAGAGAATGCTCCACACGCCCTGAGCTTTCTCTGATCTCAACAGAGAGAATGCTCCATACGCCCTGAGCTTTCTCTGATCTCAACAGAGAGAATGCTCAACAGAGAGAATGCTCCACACGCCCTGAGCTTTCTCTGATCTCAACAGAGAGAATGCTCCACACGCCCTGAGCTTTCTCTGATCTCAACAGAGAGAATGCTCCACACGCCCTGAGCTTTCTCTGATCTCAACAGAGAGAATGCTCCACACGCCCTGAGCTTTCTCTGAGAGAGAATGCTCCACACGCCTGAGCTTTCTCTGATCTCAACAGAGAGAATGCCATCCACCTGAGCCTCTGAGCTTTCTCTGATCTCAACAGAGAGAATGCTCCACACGCCCTGAGCTTTCTCTGATCTCAACAGAGAGAGTGCTCCATACGCCCTGAGCTTTCTCTGATCTCAACAGAGAGAATGCTCCATACGCCCTGAGCTTTCTCTGATCTCAACAGAGAGAATGCTCCATACGCCCTGAGCTTTCTCTGATCTCAACAGAGAGAATGCTCCATACGCCCTGAGCTTTCTCTGATCTCAACAGAGAGAATGCTCCACCCGCCTGAGCTTTCTCTGATCTCAACAGAGAGAATGCTCCACACGCCCTGAGCTTTCTCTGATCTCAACAGAGAGAGTGCTCCATACGCCCTGTTGCGAATATAACAACCGGAAGTCAAACAATCCCCGTCAAAGTAAAAGCCGTCAATTTCTGCTTTAACATGTACGCATTAAAACTTCGTGAAAATTCTGCGTTGGTGTCGTTGTTTTATTTTATGCGTCCAGAATTAAAATACATAAGCAGCACTCACTTAATTCATATTAACCAAGAAAATAGATGTATTTTAAGCTTCGGCTAATGTCATGCCTTAAAGCATGTTTCAAGCATATCAAAGCATTTGCCAGAGTTACGTGCACCTGCAGGAGATAAAATAGAACTGTATTTCAAGTGAGCTTATTTCCATTAACATATTTTAAATATATGTAATTAATTTTGATGGTGAAGGAGTAATACTTATTTTAACAAACGAGAATGTCCATTTATGTGAGGTAAATAATTGTAATATAAACATTTTACTAATTAAAATTGAGCTGTATGTTTAGTGGTATAACCAATAGAACAATAAGTTGTTATGGTAAACTTTGCTGGAAGCTACCTGTGGTCAATGGTTGCTTAAATACGCTACATATATGAATGGTCTTAGTAAGGGTAAGGGATTTAGAAGTCACACTGAACCTTGATCTAGTGGGTCACACAAAACTATGCTGAGTACTTCATTTAGTGAGCAGCATTAAAAAGTGGTCTGCCACAGCAGAATACAGCATATTTGCATTATGAATATGGGGTAAACTTGATAGCTTAGACAGACTGCCATAAAATAAAACTCACCTTGAACCCAGACATGCATTATTGAAAAGTTTGTGCACATATACCTCTTCAATGATAAAAATGGAATTTACCTTTGTGTTATAGCATTTAAAAAAAAAAAAAGCACAAATATTTTAACAAATCAGTGGTAGATATAGTGTTTGTGCTGCATGTTAAATTTTGTTGTTAAAAATCTGTCTGAGCTCCATGCTGAGTTTGGTCTGGCCATGCTCTAGGTTTATTGATGTGGTCTCAATCCCAAATACTGGAAATGGAACATGGAAGTTAGTTATTGGTTATTGATATTGCCAAAGTAATGTAATATAAATACAATGTAATAAGATCATGAATAATATTTTTAAAAAATGCCAGTTCAACTGTCTTGTATATTATTAAACTCTGTTTATCAGTTTTATACTCTGTTATACTAAAATTCCTGTTTCGTGGAAAACCCTCCCCATCGCCCAAGTCAAATCAATGTGGAGGTCTGCAAGACTGTTCAACAAGCAGACAAGATTTTGAAACCTGGAGAACAATCCCCAAGAGGACAACCTGGTCGAACAAAAATATCATCATAACATTTGAGCCAAGAAGCCGATGTCAGTTTGACAAGAAATTCCAAGGTCTGAGGATATGTTTCTAGGTAAATATGCAAACAAAAGTATGTGATGCTGCTAATCCATTAACTAAATTTAAACAAATGACAAGAGATGAAAATAAAAATAATCATTAATTTTACTTCTTTATTCCACTGCCATCCAGTTACTCCACATTTACAGAAGCATACCATAAATACCACCAAAGAAAATGGATTCGGCACTTTTGCTCAAACATAATACATACACACACGAGAAGCACATTTAAAAATATTTCATAAAAAACTGTACTATGGTACCTGTTGTTTAAAACATCTTTGCACTGTTGTCTTATTTTCAACGATCTCCCAATAAGAACCCCGAATCTTCAGGGTACATCAGTCTGAACCCCGAATCTTCAGGGTACAGCCGTCTGAACCCTGAATCTTCAGGGTGGAGCAGTCTGAACCCCAAATCTTCATCAGGGTGCAGAAGTCTGAGCCCCAAATCTTCAGGGTACAGCAGTCTGAGCCCTGAATCTTCAGGGTACAGCAGTCTGAGCCCCGAATCTCCAGGGTACAGCAGTCTGAGCCCCGAATCTCCAGGGTACAGCAGTCTGAGCCCCGAATCTTCAGGGTACAGCAGTCTGAGCCCCGAATCTCCAGGGTACAGCAGTCTGAGCCCCAAATCTTCAGGGTACAGCAGTCTGAGCCCCGAATCTCCAGGGTACAGCAGTCTGAGCCCCAAATCTTCAGGGTACAGCAGTCTGAGCCCCAAATCTTCAGGGTACAGTTGTCTGAAGGTTATACTGAGGATGATGATGAGCATGATGAAGATGCCTCCTGCTCGTTGGCACCGCAGGTGTCCACCACACAGATCAGGCAGCTGGTGACGGGGAAGGCTCGCACCTTGTTGCAGGAAAGCCATTTGTCCGAGTCACAGTGGTACTCCAGGATGTGTCCAAGCCGGCCCACACCCTGGAACCCTGCTAGCACGTAGATCACGGAGCCCACAGCTGCACACTTCACCGTCACTCCCTTCCATGGCATTGGCGCTGCCATCCGCCACTCATTGCTGGCAATGTCATAGAACTCCACAGAGTCCAGCCCACCTGTGTTGCCAGAGACACAGAACAAAAGAGACATCAGGTAAGGGGAGACAGGTTCTGTTCCCTAATTTCTGACAGGTGAAGTAAATGTCTGATAACATACCCATTCCATTCTGGCCACCAACTGCATAAATTCTTTCATTAACAAACACCAGCCCATGGTTCTTCCTGCATTCTATCATTCCACACAGCTCTCTCCACCTGAAGAGGCAAAACAGAGTGAGATGTGCAGAGTTATCATAGTCATGGTTATCATCATCTTCAGTGGAAGAATGTGCATGTTAGATACAGACAGAGGTTGCTAAGCAGCAGTGTGAGACACGGATTGGTTGCTAGGCAGTGCAGTTGCATTGTGACATGTAGAACGGTGGTTGCTAGGCACAGTGTGAGATTTAGAGTGAGGTTGCTAGGTGCAGTGTGAGATGTAGAGCAAGGTTGCTAGGCACAGGGTGAGATGCAGAGTGGTGGTGTGACTCACTCCTCGGTGCTGGGGTCATACACTTCGCAGGTGTTCAGAACTCTGCCAGAGACATTGTTCCCCAGGCTGCCCCCGCAGACATAGATCAGCCCGTTAGCCTCCACCATGCCATGGCTACAGCGTGGGATCAGCATGCTGGGCTTATTCTGCCAGCTCTCTGTGCGTGTATCATAGCACTCAAACAGGCTAAGTGCAGAGTTACCTACACAGGAAACACTGTCAGCACAGAGTCACCTTACACAGCAAACACAGTCAGCACAGAGTCACCTTACACACACTCACAAACACACTCACTCACACACACTCTCACACACGCACACACTCTCACACACGCACGCACGCACACACACACACACACACAGATACTCACCCACTTCCGACCCCCCTGAAGTGTATATTTTGCCCTGGGAAGCGCACGCGGCCAAGCTGTCACGGGGGTTTGGGGGGCCCAGCTTAGAGTACCAGCTGTCCTTCACCACATTGTAGCAGTCCATGCGTTTAATGGGGAAGAGCTGGGAGCCTCCCAGGATGTACACCACGTTGTCCCAGAACACAGATGCAGCGTCCCTCCTCTTCTCAAATGGACAGCGTATATCTGTCCAGCTGTAGTCCTACAACACAAAACACACTGCTGCTGACTTCAATAACCTCCAACACAGCAAAAACACTGCAGTTTATACAGTGTGTCACTGATTCAGAATGGTGCACAGGGTAAGTGTGTAACTGGTTCAGCACAGTGCACAGGATAAGTGTGTAACTGGTTCAGTACAGTGCACAGGGTACTTTTTTCCTTACTTTGGGGTTGAAATAGCGGCAGGACTGTGGTTGGGAACCGCCAAACAGCGCGATGCGATAATCGTGTTTTTTGCGCCGTGGCCGGCTGCTCTCTCCCAGCTCCTCACGGTCCTCAGGAGACAGCAGGTGGTAGCGCATCCCACCTACCACCAGAGGGAGCCAGACAGCACATACTGCTACAGCTGTACTACCAATGATGTCTGATCTATTCATTCATTACACATCACATTATGGACAAATCTGCAGAGAGTTAAGATTAGTCGAGGTCAAATGTACAGATAAATGGACTGAAAGGTGAGATGGTTGAGTCTGAATATAAATGTTCTAAAAGGTAAGATGCTACAGGTTAAATGTTCTGAAAGTGGAGGGTAGTTAAGGTGAAAAATATGGGTTAAATGTGCTGAAAGTCAATGCACATACAGGTGAAATACACAGGTTAAATGAGCTTGGGCACATACTGATCACCATCTTTAGACACTCGGGATTGTCCTGGATCAGTGGCTCAGCCTGGACTGTCTTGCTCAGGAAGTTCTTGGACACGAGTGGGAAGCGCACTTTGGCCAAAATGTCCACAATATACTGCTGTCGGTTTGGCTCATCATATTTCAGCCAACGGACAGCAGCATCATAAATCTGTACAACCACAGGAGAGAGTAAGGGTAGTGTGTGTATGTGTGTTTGTGTGCATGCGAGCAGTGTCAGAGTAGTGTGAGTGCGATGACAGAGTGTATGTGTGTGTGTACACACAGTGTGAGGGTAGTGCAAGTGTGTTCGCAGTGTTAGGGTACTGTGTGTGACTACAATGTGTTTGTAAATGTGTGTGTTCACAGTATTAGGGTAGTGTTTTTATACATTTGCTTGCAAAAACACTTCTAAAAATATACTTGAATTGTGTGTTCTGGTTTGGCAGATGACTGTTTTACCTGATCTTCAGCTCGCACTGTGAGTGTGTCCTGGTTTAGCAGGTGAGTGTTTTACCTGATCTTCAGCTCGCACTGTGAGTGTGTCCTGGTTTAGCAGGTGAGTGTTTTACCTGATCTTCAGCTCGCACTGTGAGTGTGTCCTGGTTTAGCAGGTGAGTGTTTTGTGAGTGTGTCCTGGTTTAGCAGGTGAGTGTTTTACCTGATCTTCAGCTGGCACTGTGAGTGTGTCCTGGTTTAGCACGTGAGTGTTTTACCTGATCTTCAGCTTGCACTGTGAGTGTGTCCTGGTTTAGCAGGTGAGTGTTTTACCTGATCTTCAGCTCGCACTGTGAGTGTGTCCTGGTTGAGCAGGTGAGTAACTCGTTTCACATCCAGCTGCAGGAACTCATCCATCTTGTACACCTCTGTGAAGTGCTGATGTATGAAGTCATCAGCTGCTGTCTTCAGCTCTGGACAGTCCAAGCACTCCGCCAGGACACTGATACCTGCAACACCACCACACCACCAGGGGGCAGCACAACAAATCACTTCCCCACATTCGCAAACCCGTAAACCTAACCCCACATCTCACCCTCATGTGCCTTATTAATAAAATCATTTATTTGAGAGCTGTTTGATATTATTATTATTTATTATTAACCCCTAGGCTCAGCACTCAGCTTAATTAGGATGTGCATGTATTTTGTGTAGCTATCAGTTTGGCCCATCAGATATCACATTGGAAGGCAACTGTTAATATCTGTTATCTGTTTCCCCCCCCCCATGCACTGCATTTCCCAGAATCACGCTCTCTGCCTAAACACCTCTCTAACCGCCCATAGTCTTACCTAAGCAGTTAGCAGCATCGACTTGCTCCTTTAGAAAATCCACACACATTTTTTTCACTGGTTCAATCTGATATTGATTAGCCGCATCCAATAAAGACTGAACATTGTTGCTGTTCACAGAAATTCTGAAACAGAGAAAAAAGAAAATACATTTTGTAATATATATGAAATATAATACCACAAATACATCTTCATACCTTAGTGTCAACATCAATACATTTATGTAAATACTAAAAGCATGTTCTCATACAAATGCAAAATTTTTATTAATTATTATTTGCATAAATAGATATCTTTCTTGCATTGCCCATCAAAACTGCAAAAATCCAATAATACAACTCACTAGTGTTGGCGTTTCGGACTTGCTAAACCTAACCCTTACCCAAATCACCAGTGTTGGTGTTTCAGACTTGCTAAACCTAACCCTTACCCAAATCACCAGTGTTGGTGTTTCAGACTTTCTAAACCTAACCCTTACCCAAATCACCAGTGTTGGTGTTTCAGACTTTCTAAACCTAACCCTTACCCAAATCACCAGTGTTGGTGTTTCAGACTTTCTAACCATAACCCTTACCCAAATCACCAGTGTTGGTGTTTCAGACTTTCTAAACCTAACCCTTACCCAAATCACCAGTGTTGGTGTTTCAGACTTTCTAAACCTAACCCTTACCCAAATCACCAGTGTTGGTGTTTCAGACTTTCTAAACGTAACCCTTACCCAAATCACCAGTGTTGGCGTTTCAGACTTTCTAAACCTAACCCTTACCCAAATCACCAGTGTTGGCGTTTCAGACTTGCTAAACCTAACCCTTACCCAAATCACCAGTGTTGGCGTTTCAGACTTTCTAAACCTAACCCTTACCCAAATCACCAGTGTTGGTGTTTCAGACTTGCTAAACCTAACCCTTACCCAAATCACCAGTGTTGGTGTTTCAGACTTTCTAAACCTCACCCTTACCCAAATCACCAGTGTTGGTGTTTCAGACTTTCTAAACCTAACCCTTACCCAAATCACCAGTGTTGGTGTTTCAGACTTTCTAAACCTAACCCTTACCCAAATCACCAGTGTTGGTGTTTCAGACTTACCTGGCCGTATAAATGAATTCCACAAGCAGTTCAATGATTTCTGGTTCTGCATTCTTTAATTCCACCTCATGGGATGTTGACTCCAGCATATTCGCTGTTAAAAGGGAAAAACAAGAGTAAAGGTTTTTTATTATTATTTTATATAAAGACCATAAAATGTAGTATATTTAAGTGCCTAATCACTGACCCTGGGACCACATATGGTAAGTCTTTATGGAGGATTTTTTAACCTATCATCTGCAGATTCTGAAAAATGACAGACATGTTGGAAGCATACAACCAATGAACCAATGAAGTTGCAAGCACAGCAAGAGACACAGTGTTACAGAGTTTATTAACACTGAAATGACATTTGTAAGACATTTTACATACAACTGTGTCTCTTTCATAATCAAAAACACTAATAATCATAAGCATAAGGGACACTGTTGTAAGAGTGAAAATCTGGTCACATTTCGTAATTCTATGAAAATGAACATCTCCAGGTAACTCAGTTCTATTCAATTACAAAACAGGATACTTTCACCTAAAAACATGGTTGTCCTTTTTATGTACCAGTTGAGAAGTCCAGTGAGATGATGGTGCAAATGATTAATCAAATTTGAAAAGAAGCAAGAAATACGGCAATGATCACTGATATATTAGTCTAAAAAATGGAATCTGACCGGGAAAAGTGAAAGACTTACTGGTAAACATTAGGTAGAAGAAGTGACTGGCCGCTGCAAGAACCACCCTGTGCGCAGGTATATGTCTGCCCTGGACCACGAGACTGACGTCACACAAAGTTCTCTGCAGAGCATTAGGGCACACACAACATTAGTCTTAACACATATACACATAGGGTGAGTCACATATTGTCGTTGTATACACAAATTAGCATATTTTATACTTTCATTCTCTGTTTTATATTTTCAGTTTCCAAATACTGTATTTGCATGTGTTCATTCAATTACAAAGAGTACCGTTCAAATACAAATGCTCTCACTGGATGAAATCGCACCACTGTAGTTAAATACACTAATAGAAGTTGAAAAATGAATTAAACTAGTTAGCTATCTTACCTGTTTCCGTAGGTTGTTCATGACGCCCATGGTTCCGGACAGCAGTCTGTATTCCTCTTTGATCGCGAACTTCTTTTCACTCTTCTTCTTACAGCTTTGTGATTTCTCAGCCGTCAAAGAGGCCATGGCTAGCGTTTCTTCCTGGCACTTATGCAGAACCAATGCCGACAACAAAATTAACTGAGCACTGTGTTTACAGTCGATACATTAACGTTAGAAAACCTACTGTGAAATAATTGGCTTCATTCAAAACTTTTAAACAACAGCAAACTCGCCAATGTGTAAATGCCTTCGAGGTGGTCTCTCATGAGTTGTTCGCAAGCTATACATGCATGATGTTCAACCTCGGCACTGTATTGTTTTTCTGCGTTAATCTTTACTTAGCCAGCGAATCAACTAGCGATGTCAAGAAACCTTGCAAACTGGTTAGTGTGTTTACCCAGAAGACCGCACGCTCAGTGTTTTTGTCTGTTACAAGCACACGATCTTGCCAAGACTCTGAGCTTCGTTTGTGTTGCTATGTCCAGATTTTAGTCCCATGGATCATTGCGGGTGATAATAAATTCAAATTCAAAAACTTTATTGCTCTGGGGGTAGACATTATTGTTCACACACTCAATTAATAGCATATGTGTATAAGACAATCTTTGATGTAAATATTGAAATAGAGTGATTTTAAAATATTGAATGAACATAAAGCAAGGTTTGTCTGCAGTCATGCGCTGTCTTAAACCAGATTAATGCTTTAGATCGAGCAGACAAAACAACATTGTCTCCTTTCACAGGTGTGTTCAGACATCATTTGGCGTGACACTGAGGCAACCACCGACTCCACAATTGTCATATGGTTAACAACAAACATGTAACATCTTGCTAAATTCATTGCCTTCATAACGATTTAATGATAATTTAAGGAAGTCATTTCGAACACCGTATTTTACCCACATTCACCGATGATACAGAATTGTAGTTTTAAAACTTAAGTGAGAACGGCGCAGGGGGGATAAACTACATTATCTCTGGCGATATTCCAACAGGTGTTTCACCTTCCCAATGAACATTTCACTTTTGATACATTTCCAACAGTCCCATGACTCTGACGTCACCTGGAATGCTGGAGTACGATAAACTCGGCGTCTACTCTGTAAACACTTGATGCTGTCATTTACAGAAAAGAAAAAAAATGTCATTTTTATTTTGTTGTTCGTCGTGTAATGACTCCGCACAAACTTGCGAAGAGGTATGAAACCGTAAACTACCCTGTAATCTGGATGGCCGGAGTTGTAATTTTGTTGCCAGTACTGAAATGTTCTTCACAAACACTGCTGTCAGGTAGCAAACTTTTTTGCGCGTTCGCCGTCCTTCTTATTTGGTTCATTATAAAACTACAGAGTATTTAGGTATTTTCCATTCTGAAAACAGTATCTTACATGCTCACACGTGTAGCTATATCGTAGACCAGTTCAGTTCTATGCAATTCCGTATTCTCGGTTTTTGATATTTAGTCGAACGAACTACCATCGTTGCCTAATAATCGTGTACCATAGTGTGTACGAAGGCAAGTGCCCATGCTCTCCAAAATGTGTACATCGGTGGATTAATTCATAATTTAGTGTTTGTTGGGCATCAGTGTGCATCAACTCTACTAATTTAGCCAGGTGCCAGACCCCAAAAGTTGTGAATGAAATGTTGGTGTGTGTGTGTGTGTGTGCGCGCGCACACCATCCACAATGACATGTATTTCTGCATTTGAGTAGTTTTGTTTTATTGATGACTTACAGATATTGCAATGTCTTAAGCTGTGCTGTAACTCTGTGCATGAGCTGAACTCCTGTAACTCTATGCATTGCAGAGGCAGCCGCTTATTGCTGCAGAATCAACGAGACAGTCCCGGCCGCCTGCCCAAGGTATGTGTCTCTGGGTGGGTTTAGAGTTGAGACAGATATACAGCAATCACTTGGATTATAATTAGGATGAAATTCTACTTATAATTTCCATCTGATAAACCTAGGCCTAGTCCAGCATCAGCCACCTATGTTTTCTGTTTCTGCTTTGGCCTCTTTGGTCATCTTGGGCTGTTTTACAGATATGACCATGCAAAATGGCAGATTGTTTGCTAAGCTGACAGGAGTCCCAGAGCTGGATGGACACTTTGCAGACATTGCTGAGACATTCAACCAGCAACATGAGCATTATGTGGCTATGACTGCAGCCCTCAGGGTTCTGAGAGAGAGTTATGGATGTTCCAATAGAAACGGTTTATCAGAGTGCCTTCATAAAATGCAGGAGAAGCAAAGTGAGTACTATAATATGGTATCACAGAGATTATCACACAGTACTACAGCACAGTGAGTATCACACTGTACCACAGCACACTGAGTATCACATAGTACCACAGCACACTGAGTATCACACAGTACCACAGCACAGTGAGTATCACACTGTACCACAGCACAGTGAGTATCATACAGTACTACAGCACAGTGAGTATCACACTGTACCACAGCACAGTGAGTATCACACAGTACCATAGCACAGTGAGTATCACACTGTACCACAGCACAGTGAGTATCACACAGTACTACAGCACAGTGAGTATCACACAGTACCACAGCACAGTGAGTATCACACAGTACTACAGCACAGTGAGTATCACACTGCACCACAGCACAGTGAGTATCACACTCTGACTGTGTTTCTAAGCGGTCATTTGTTTTTGCGGTTCCAGATGCGGTGCAGCTCAGACTGCAGATGAAGGGCTATGATTTTGCGCTGGTTGTGTCTGATGCAGTGCCTGCTGAGCTGCAGCAGGCACAGGAGCAGATTGGCGCACTGTGCAGAGCAGTAAAGGCCATCATGGCGGCTGGGCCCAGGCTGCAGGGCATGGTGAGCTGGGTGCTGCAGGAGGAGCAGCATTTAGCCCAGCGAGTGAAGGAAGGCTCTCCTGGCTACCAGGACCAGCTGCGTGTGGAGGCCAACCTGAGGGAGAACCTGCAGGCTGTAAGCAGAGCCCGTGAGCTGTCTGCCCTCTACCTCCGACAGGCTGGGGATGTGCTCAGTGAGGCTGCACAGCTGTCACACACACCTACAGCTGCACCCTGAAACTGAGACCTGGTTACACTCACCTACAGCTGCACCTGCACACACTCCTACACCTGCACCCTGAAACTGAGACCTGGTTACACACAGCTACACTTGCACCTGCACACACATCTACATCTGCACCCTAAACCTGGGGAACACACACACCTACACCTGCAGCGTAAGCCTGGGGAACACACACACCTACACCTGCAGCCTAAGCCTGGGGAACACACACACCTACACCTGCAGCCTAAGCCTGGGGAACACACACACCTACACCTGCAGCCTAAGCCTGGGGAACACACACACCTACACCTGCAGCCTGAGACATGGCTCCATTACCTGTACAAGGTGTCTGTAATTGGAGAACAGACCCTGTGTTTCCTTTGACCAAATCCTCTGAGGGCATACTGAAAGTGGAGGACAGAATCAAAATCTGTCCCTACAACTCCACCATTGTCCTCTGCTTTTGTGATAACATTCCCTACCTTTGTTTAAAATATTTGTACATTTTCCACTCTTGGCAGGCAGTCAGGCAGAAGCAACCACACAAATCACTTCCAAACATATTGTCCTCAATGTTGGAGTGGCAGGCTGTGTTCATTGTTTGGAAAGGCACTGTGCTTAGTGTCATATTTCTGTGCAAGTGCTGCAAAGAGCCATTCCTGCCCTTGATGACTGCGGACTGGGACTGACTGCATGCTGGCCATATCACGGCCGTGCCATCGTTCACAGCTGAAACAGCTGGGACCACCTAAGGTGGACGTCTAAAGGCATTCTCTTTTGTAGGAAGTGCATAAGATCATAACCACTAGATGTATTCAGAACATTTAAAGGAAAAATTCTGAATCATTGTTTTATATGCAACAGGAAAGCTATGTGAGATTCATCACATACATAAACGTTTGAAAAAAATCGTAAATTTGAATATGAGTTTCAATTTAAACCAGTCCCCCTGTCTGTTCCTGATCAGAATCAGAAGAGTACTGTTCAAAGTGGGAAATGTGTCTATAGACAGGATAAAAACAGTCATACCACAACTTCGAAACTAGCATATAAAGAACAATTTTAAAGAAATAAGATTATTTTCTTTGGCTTTCTTCTTCACCATATTTTACAAATATGAGATGTAATGTAATGTGCTTATTTGCAACTGAGAATAAGGAAAATTAAGTGCTGAATTCTGTCCCCTACGAAAATACTACATTCAGAAACCGGTTCTCCACATGAAATTATTTTTCTGCATGTATGTTTCCAGAAGGGAGCCTAACTGTGAAGATGCAGCATTGGAAATCCCTTTTACAGTAAAGTGTCCTGCTCTACCCTGCTGGACCATGCTGTGTTTGTTATTTTCATTATGTGTAATGCTAATGCTGCCTAGCCATGTTAACATTACTAAGAATTGTAATTTAGCATGTAGTATTTAGACATTCTGCTTTTATTTTGTAGGTGTATTATAGATAAATTCCATCTTAAGGTATTTATATCTTTTGTAACATTTTTTTTCTCCAAACTACTCAGGATCTTGTGTTTGTAACCCTGAAGCTGTGCTTTTTGTCTTTTCTCCTCAAGGAAAATCAGGATAAAAATGTGCACAGGTGATTTTACCCCTCAGCCATTAAACCTTTCTGACTCTGGACAATGTGCCATGAAGTGCTACTACTGTCTCTACTTCTATAAATATTGTTACATTACTGTGACCGTTACGGTTTCAAATGTGACTACTACTGTACTGTGACCACAAAAACAGACTATCACTGCTGTTATAAACACGATTGATACTGATGCTACTACAGCAGCGTTACATCATCTTCTTGTAATCTATTCAGCTTTTCATCTATCTAGATTGATGTCTCCAAATTTAGACCATGCAAACAAATACATCTCACCATTCCATGTTCTCCAAGGCAATTCTGTAGTTACCACTTTGGAGCATTACACTTAAACGTTGGCCATCAGATCCATCCTGCAGCCAGTGCAGGGGGTGCAGATGGGATCCCAGCACTTTGAAACTGCTTGATAGTTCCCATCATAATTCACTGCAACCTTCTATTTTAACAAATATGCAATATATGTATTTTTAAAAACTGAAAAGCCAATGATACAAAATGTTGTATTGCATTTCTTTCATCTTACATTTAAGTTTCCTTGTGGCATACAACATGCTGAGGTTCAATGGCATGAATCTAAATTATGAGAATCAATAAATGTGAATAATTTAAAAGATAGAATGTCAAGCTCATTAATTTCACTTGTTTTTATGTGACTGTCTTTTGAGGCTGAAATGTTTGGGTGGAAGTGTAGTAGAATGCCGTTGTATAATGCTAATCAAGAAACAGCCAACTGCACACATCAGCAAGTCTGAGCGATAAAATGCAATAAATGAACTGATCTTTGACAAGGTGATTCACAATTACCATGTTTGTCCATGACATATATATCTGCAACATTTATGGACTAGTTATTGTATAGAGTAAGGTTCTGAAACTTTCCAGTCTTGACCATTTCTTAATAGATGCTATTCAGTACTTTATGAAACATACCAAGACTGTAATTTGTCAGGATTAATTCTATTTATGTTTAAAGTTGCCAGCCAAGATATGAAGGCATGCCCTGCCTTCCTTGGGTAATTTGTGCAACTGCAATTCATCATTTATTTCGATCATGATGAAAATGATGATGACTGCAGTTGAAAACCACTTTTACAGTTGAGCAACAGGTCACTTCAACCATCAAATGTGATGTACCATCGTTTAATATTGTTGACAAACGGTATGACAACAAAACCTCAGACAGCAGTGTATCTAGTTTTATATATTAATGACTAACTACTTTGGACAATCCACCTGCTCCAGATATAGCGACTGATTTTCTCGGAGACAACCCATCACACTGGAAATTGTCAACACATTGAAATGACATTGTCACGCCTCTAAATGTTATTGCATTAAATTTGTATTTGTGGAGATCAGTGGAGACTTAGTATTCGCTGCTGCAATTGGCTTAACCTGACTGTCACTCTATTGGAAAACATGACGTCAGTTTACATGAGCAGAGAAAGTAATAAAGATGGAGGAATGGTTGATGTTTAATTATTAAGAGAATTTATTGAGTAACTGATATCCGCAACCCAAGGCGAAACAACAGGGACAGGAATCAAAAAAACATTTTGGAGGATAGCATGGTAGTAAGTATAGTAACTCGCCCTGTCATGCACACATGTGGGTGATTAAATATATAAAGTGATAGTTCTCTAGATTGCTATATTAGCGATACCGATACCTAACTAGCTAGCCATCGTTATTGACTATGTCATTGTAAAGGATCAGAATATAGGATTATTTATCAAAGGTGGCTAACGTTAGCTAACTATATGAAGACAGTTTAGGTAGCTACTGCCTGCTGCATCTGTTGGTATTGTTGGACAGTTTGACAGGTTGCTAGCCAGTTAAGTTAGCTGATGTAAGCTATTTTAGCTAGCTAATGTTTAACACTGGAACAGGCTAGCGGGAGACAGTAATAGCTTGTTAACAGACACTATAGCGGCAACTAGATGGTAGCGTCTCGTTGTTTTGAACGCAAGGACGTCAGCTGAAGTCTGATTTCTGCTAGCTACATCACCCAGAACCAGTTAGCTCTACCTTAATAATGGCGATTATGTCTTCGTGCTGGCTGGCGCGATGTCTTGAAAACGATCAAGCAATAGCTAACGTTAGCGAGCATTGCTAGCTGGTTGGCCATCCGATACCGTGTTTTAATTCGGCAGTCAGAATGATTGCAGGGATAGTTAACAAAATGCTAACTATTGTTAATGCGCTACCGAAGTTAAACCACTTCGGTTGTTGCTGGTCATTTACCATTAACTCCGAGAGAATTCAGCGTTAGTTTACTGTTAACTCGCATTGGAAATCTTGCTTGAGGCAGGTGCTGTGTGTACCTGAGAGAATATCAGCTAACATCTATCTGTAGCTAAGATGAAGTTGGCGAATATTATAATATGAGAAATATTTTCTGTGGTTGTGTTCTAATAACGTGTCGACAAATTATCAACGCTAATATTAACGATATTGAAAATAAACATGATTTAGCACTACCCATTTAAATTGTGAGTTCGTTCGGCAGCTTGCTGTGTATCTCTGCCTACAGTGAAGTAAAGCGCAGAAATGAAGCGAACATATTCTGGTGTTTCTGAAGCAATACATAAACACATACTGTTTCTTATACAAGGATGAGGTTCAACTATGCGAATGTCAGGATGACATTGTAAACACGACTAGCTGACCGTCCTTTTTATTTTTGTATACATGGTTTTACTTGTTTTTGTTCATACAATCACTTCTTCCTCTTGAGATTTTCAATATTGTACACAGTATCTTCTCCCATCTTTAGAATTGGATTAAATTGACGCGCTTATAACTGATATCTAATCACAGAGTAAAATGTAAGTTCATTACAAATTGCATTTGCGAAATAGACAGGCAGCATTGGCTATCCTGTGGTTTTCAGCAGCTCTAGATTTCTTTAAATGCACTTAAAAGTAAATACGGACGACACATGCAGTTTATTTGAGCTCCTCCTTTTAATGTATACCGTTCCAGGGTTGCCTTTATTTTAGTCTGTATCAGTGCAACTCATTAGTTGCCATGAGAGACTAGTTCCATGCTCTTTGCCTTCTGAACTGGTCTTGTGGTAAAAATGCAGCAAATAGCAGTAAGCTACATACCCACCTCAATATCTTGGCACTGCTTCATTCATTTAAATGTTTATTTATGTAATCATGAATAAATAGATATTACATTCCACTTGTTTCTGAGTGGTTTTCTGACTGATTGTAGAGATATCTGGTAATAATTTTTTTGTTTGGGAATATTTGATTATGCATGGATCTCTGTTTAAACACTGTCAAAGGAATACCTTTGCACAGTTTTTGTTTAACAATGTCTTTGCAGGCCTTTCCAGTGCTAAAGGGCCATACCTGTATATAAAATGCAGAAATACTGCATGAGGGCCTGGCACTATGGGTGAGGCAGCTGACTGGAGCATGTTGCCAAACAGGATGAGTGGGTGTAGTCATTTTGAAGTTTTGTGTTCTGACACACTGTTGACACTCACCATCCACAAAGTACAAGTTATCATATGTCACTAGAAGTCACTATAATCAAAATGTGATATGACACAATAGCCCAGTATAGGTTTATGTGGTCTGTATTGCTGAACGGTAGCTCCACACTAATTGCATCTGAATCCAGGTGTGCCTGCATCTCAGCTGCTTCAGAGATACCATTCTTTTTTATTTTATATATATTGCCATTCATTTGTTTTTTTGTTTAATAAAGAAGGTAATGAACAGTCTAGACTAACAATTTTGTTCTGCAAATCAGTTTTTGTCAAATGTTTTAATAGGCAATTAAGTCATGGACAGACATACAGTGTTGCACTAGAATAACTTGTCTCAGGAGGGTGTGTGTTTCGGTCAGGGTGTTTATGTTTGGAGGAGCTGCAGGGTCGGTGCTTTTTTGTGTTCTAATTCACTGCCTGCAGGGAGCAGCTGAACAGTTCATCTCTCCTGGCGCTGATCTGTAAACATGGTTGTTTTTGACATGCTGGAAATGATTCATATTAGAGGCTTTGGGGAAAAAAAAAGTGAGGTTATTGTGAATGAAGGTATGGGTAGCCATACTTGTATTCTAGATTTGTGCGTGTGCACACACGAACACACAGAATGCACTTGTGCACATACACTGTTGTAATCCAGCAGATTTGTGTTGATGGAATGCAGGGCAGAAAGAAGCTCTTGCTTCCTCACTGGAGCTCTGCTCTGTGATTGGTGCCATTACTTCCTGAGTCTGCTGCTGCTATGTGCTAAGAGGAAGTTAGTCAGTGTCTGGACTTGCCCATGTGTGGGTGGAGAGGACAGAAACCATGAGCATATGAGAAATATCAGGGGCGGCTTGGGCTGTGGGGTTTGGTTAGGGCTGGAGAAATACCTCTGTTATCTGGCCTCACACCTCACTGTGTTTTGCTGTAAGTAAAACCTCCCAAAATTTGTATTTGTTTGGTTTGTTAGACCTATGAAACTTGTTTTGATTTTTGCTGAGTTTACAGCGCTTACTCGTATGAACTTGTGTGAGTCATCTCTGCTGGCTCTTCGCCTTCCTAACAGTCCAGTTCTGCAAGTTTAAGACGGCCTCCCCACAGATGGAAGCTTAAGCTCAGAGTCTAAGGTGGAAATATAATGTCCTGGTCATTCAAATTTGCTCTATATTTAATGGAAAAGGAATGTAAAGTCACATTAAAACATACACTGCAGTGGTGGTGAAGTGCTGAACAAACAGGTTTTCTCAGACTGTGAGGGTGATTAGCTTGTGCTGGAAGTTGAGCAATGGGCTGGTTGGAGTGTCACAGCACTGAACACATCAGGTGAAATGACATACTGTTTATAGAAATTTGAGGAAATAAACCAGAAAGCATTTTTATATTAAAGAAATATACATAAAAGTAACCCTTGTACTAGTAACTGTAAATATTTAAGTGAATGGAGATCTGAAGAAATAGAAAAGTTTATCATGAATTACTGAAGTTTTGAGTAATCCATCTAAGGAACTGATTGAAGCTTGTTGAATTTTGTGTTGCATTGTATATTTTGTTCAGCTGTTGTAACTGTCATTGGGATCTTGAAGGTTGAGTGATTTGCATGCAGGAGGACCCGCCCTGTACCTATGTGGCAGTTTGAGGATTTCAGTGATTCTGAAATCGTCTCAGCATCATCTGGAGTTTCACTGGCTGGTGAGGTTCTCCTCACTGTTGTGCAGGACGTTCAGAGTACATGGCTGCCTCGGTCTCTTTCTCTCAGCTGGACAGAAAGATTGCTTGGCACTGGGTGGTTAATTATCAGTGGCATTCTGTAAGTCTCAGGCAGGCTGCCATTGCAACATGTGACATTGAGCTAATCACTGTGTTTCAAGTGTGCAGTGGGCAATTAGAGACAAGCTCAGCCATTAGTATTGTGCTGTCTGACTGCAAGCAAATCCTCACAGAGAGAGACGCTGTTCTAGCCCCTTTTTGGGCACGGATTTCAACGTTGTTTTGATAGTCTTTTAAATACACAATTTGTATGTTTGACAATATAAATAAATTTGATACAATTCATAAAATATTCCTCAAATCTTGGTAGGTACAACACAAGCATAAAGAATGGTTTAAATTGCCACATAACTAAAACAGAGGACAGAATTCACATTTTAAATACAATCAAACCTCAGTAATCCAAATCCATGGTCTGGTGGTGGTCCTTGTCAGTGAAAACTTCAGATTCCTGAATGTTGTCTCAAAGTACAATAAAGTATAGCCCATCTGTCGACACTGTTCCATACATATTTGTGGCCTCATTTATAGCTGCCAAAAATCAAACGAGTTGGTGGTCCCGTATTGTAGACACACACCTTTAACACAGACAAGCTTTTAACTGCAAGAAAAATAATTCTACTTTAGATGATTGTTTTCATCCTTGATTGAATTACTATAAGTGTGCATGATGCAAAATAACTCACCTATTTTTTTTATTGTTTCCTTCAAAAACCTGTGCATCTTACACACCAGTAACCCTGGCAGGAGTTTGGCTTGAGTTTGGTTCACAGCCCTGTAGCTGTGGTTGCGGGTCACAGCCCTGTAGCTGTAGCTGAGGTTGCAGGTCACAGCCCTGTAGCTGTAGCTGAGGCTGCGGGTCACAGCCCTGTAGCTGTAGCTGTGGTTGCGGGTCACAGCCCTGTAGCTGTAGCTGAGGTTGCGGGTCACAGCCCTGTAGCTGTCGCTGCGGGTCCCAGCCCTGTAGCTGTAGCTGAGGTTGCAGGTCACAGCCCTGTAGCTGTAGCTGAGGTTGCGGGTCACAGCCCTGTAGCTGTAGCTGAGGTTGCGGGTCACAGCCCTGTAGCTGTAGCTGAGGTTGCGGGTCACAGCCCTGTAGCTGTAGCTGTGGCTGCGGGTCACAGCCCTGTAGCTGTGGCTGCGGGTCACAGCCCTGTAGCTGTAGCTGTGGCTGCTGGGTTGCAGGTCACAGCCCTGTAGCTGAGGTTGCGGGTCACAGCCCTGTAGCTGTAGCTGTGGCTGCGGGTCACAGCCCTGTAGCTGTAGCTGCGGGTCCCAGCCCTGTAGCTGTAGCTGAGGTTGCGGGTCACAGCCCTGTAGCTGTGGCTGCGGGTCCCAGCCCTGTAGCTGTAGCTGAGGTTGCGGGTCACAGCCCTGTAGCTGTAGCTGTGGCTGCGGGTCACAGCCCTGTAGCTGTAGCTGAGGTTGCGGGTCACAGCCCTGTAGCTGTAGCTGTGGCTGCGGGTCACAGCCCTGTGTGCTGTGGCTGCGGGTCACAGCCCTGTAGCTGTAGCTGTGGCTGCGGGTCACAGCCCTGTAGCTGAGGCTGCGGGTCACAGCCCTGTAGCTGTAGCTGTGGCTGCGGGTCACAGCCCTGTAGCTGTAGCTGAGGTTGCGGGTCACAGCCCTGTAGCTGTGGCTGCGGGTCACAGCCCTGTAGCTGTGGCTGCGGGTCACAGCCCTGTAGCTGTAGCTGTGGCTGCGGGTCACAGCCCTGTAGCTGAGGTTGCGGGTCACAGCCCTGTAGCTGTAGCTGAGGTTGCGGGTCACAGCCCTGTAGCTGTGGCTGCGGGTCACAGCCCTGTAGCTGAGGTTGCGGGTCACAGCCCTGTAGCTGTAGCTGTGGCTGCGGGTCACAGCCCTGTAGCTGTAGCTGTGGCTGCGGGTCACAGCCCTGTAGCTGTGGCTGCGGGTCACAGCCCTGTCACAGCTGTGGCTGAGGTTGTCACAGCCCTGTAGCTGTAGCTGTGGCTGCGGGTCACAGCCCTGTAGCTGAGGTTGCGGGTCACAGCCCTGTAGCTGTAGCTGTGGCTGCGGGTCACAGCCCTGTAGCTGTAGCTGAGGTTGCGGGTCACAGCCCTGTAGCTGTAGCTGAGTTTGCAGGTCACAGCCCTGTAGCTGTAGCTGTGGCTGCGGGTCACAGCCCTGTAGCTGTGGCTGCGGGTCACAGCCCTGTAGCTGTGGCTGCGGGTCACAGCCCTGTAGCTGTAGCTGTGGCTGCGGGTCACAGCCCTGTAGCTGAGGTTGCGGGTCACAGCCCTGTAGCTGTAGCTGTGGCTGCGGGTCACAGCCCTGTAGCTGTAGCTGAGGTTGCGGGTCACAGCCCTGTAGCTGTGGCTGCGGGTCACAGCCCTGTAGCTGTAGCTGTGGCTGCGGGTCACAGCCCTGTAGCTGAGGTTGCGGGTCACAGCCCTGTAGCTGTAGCTGAGGTTGCGGGTCACAGCCCTGTAGCTGTAGCTGAGGTTGCGGGTCACAGCCCTGTAACTGTAGCTGTGGTTGCGGGTCACAGCCCTGTAGCTGTCGCTGAGTTTGCAGGTCACAGCCCTGTCGCTGTGGCTGAGGTTGCGGGTCACAGCCCTGTAACTGTAGCTGAGGTTGCGGGTCACAGCCCTGTAGCTGTAGCTGAGGTTGCGGGTCACAGCCCTGTAGCTGTAGCTGAGGTTGCGGGTCACAGCCCCCTGTAGCTGTAGCTGAGGTTGCGGGTCACAGCCCTGTAGCTGTAGCTGTGGTTGCGGGTCACAGCCCTGTAGCTGTAGCTGAGGTTGCGGGTCACAGCCCTGTAACTGTGGTTGAGATTGTTGAAAAATATCCTCAGGGTAAGCAGCCTTACTGAGCTCTACGCCGCAGCGTTCCACTAATTCACGTGTAATAAAATAATGCAGTCAGCAACTCAAGCAGCATGTGCAGGGAATTATGGGTAAGATTATCCTTAGGAGGTGGGCAGTATTGCCGCCTTGATTGAAAACAGTGAGACTTGTATTTTAGAGGGGACAAAACTCTGTGTGTGTTTGGAATCTATTGTGGATTATTATTGCTTAATGTAATTTCCCTTAGTCTACTTTGGTAAGTTTACAAAAGTGTCAAAATGATTGTTCAGACATTTCGTTTTGCAAGCAGAATGTTTCTCCTTGATGTTTGATGGTTATTGTTTTTGGGGGCCAGTTATGCTTGCACTAACAGCACACTGACGGGGACTGTCCTCTGGTTCTTCCAGGTTGTAGTCCATCCCCAGCAGATGCAGGAAGATGCTGGCTATGGACCAAGGGGTAGTGGAAGAATGGCTGGCTGAATTTAAGGTAAGGCTGTAAGTGGAGGCATTAGCTCTATCCCATTAATGTTAGATTTATTTTACATTATCATTGAAATTATAACATTTCCAATGTTTTTTTTTTTTTCTGAACTGTGCATCGTATCTCATGATACAGATAGGACATGTAGTTGAGTGTAATAATAACTTTATTTATATTGCACTTACATTATATTGTCCTCCCTATTGTTTGGAAACACTTTGCACTTAACACTAAGGGTACTGTAAGATCTCCGAGATGTAAAATGACTTTATCGGCTGCTGGTCTTCCTCTGTTTGGCACGATGTATGACCTTTTCCTCTCCTTGGTAAACGTTAGACTCTTCCTGAATCTGCCGTGTCCGGTTATGCTGCTTCCCTGAAGGAGAAAGTATGTCTGGTTCCTGCTCTGTACAAGGTCATCCGGGAGAATTACAGTGACGTACGTCTCTCCCTTTTGCCAGCTCTGCTTTCTCTCTTTCCCTCTCTCTTTTCCTTTCCATACCCCTCTCTCCCTCCTCCACTGTGTCCCACTTCTCTTCATCTCACTCCTCCTCCTCTCTCCTGAGCTGTGTTTATTCTCCCCATTGAGCTCTCCCTGTAGTGTTGCGTTGGGGTTGGTCTATGCATTGAGCTCTCCCACTGATGGTGGTCTCAGTGCCCATGAGCATAACCATGTCCCTCTCTGTGCTGTAGCTGCTGGAGCCAGTGTGTCACCAGCTGTTTGAGTTCTACCGCAGCGGAGAGCCGCTCCTACAGCACTTCACCCTGCAGTTCCTCCCAGAGCTGCTGTGGAGCTACCTGTCCGTCACCTCTGGCCACGCCCCCCACTGCAGCGGCTGCATTGAAGCCCTGCTCTTGGGCATTTACAACCTGGTGAGTCTGCAGTGCCCACCTGTCTGTCTGCCCACCTGTCTGTCTGCCTGCCTGCGTGATGTCTAGCTGTTTGGCTGTCTACCTGCCTACATGTTTGTCTGTATTTCCTTTTCCATAACATTTTCATGCAAATTCACACTTGAATTAGTGCTGAATGTTAGATTATCTTCCCCCATAATCCACTTTTACTGAATTAAAATGCTAATGTAAAAAGGTCTTGTGTCTGTCTGTGTGCTAGTGGGCATGTACAACCTGATGTCTGTCTGTCTGTCTGTCTGTCTGTCTGTCTGTCTGTCTGTCTGTCTGTTTGTTGTTAGTCTTAGAAAGACCAGACTGTGGGTTTCAGTTAGCTGGGGATATTTTCATTGGTTCAGTAATCTGTTATTGCAGAGAGAAGTGTGAATTACCTCCCTTATTTACTACTTCACAGTGCCCCTGTCATTCACTGTGAAGTTTGCTAGTCTGCTTGGGCCAGATTCTGACCTCCTGCACCCTGCAGTTACCTATGCATAGCACAGACTTCTGTTAAACAGACTATATCAGTGTGTCAGCAAGGCAAACTACAGTGTGACAGAAACAAAGCATCCTGGAATAGATGATAGATGATGATATAATGTGATTAAACTATGTGTGTCTGTTCTTCTCCTGCAGGAAATAGTAGACAGAGATGGTCAGAGCAAAGTGCTGGCCTTCACCGTGCCCTCGCTGTCCAAACCTTCAGTTTACCATGAGGTGAGGTGCTCCTTAGGTGTGCTGTGCTAGCACCCCTGCACACTGTCACTGCTCTTATTCTGTGTTAATCTGAATGTCTATTTCTAGCCATCTACAATTGGCTCTTTGGCCCTGACAGAAGGGGCGCTGGCCAATCACGGCCTTAGCAGAGTGGTGTATAGTGGACCACACCTCCAGAGGGAGACTTTCACCGCACAAAACCGGTGAGCTCCTCCATCAAAAGTATTCACTGCTGTTAATCCATGACTTATCAAATATTTATGTGTGTTCATCTCATATACATGAAATATTCAGCAGAGTCTCCAAGCTCTGTGTGTGTGCTTTTTTCCCCTCCCCCGGGTGACTGTGTGTCTGAATTTGCCTGTGTGTGTGTGTGTGTGTGTGTGTGTGTGTGTGTGTGTGTGTGTGTGTGTGTGTGTGTGTGTGTGTGTGTGTGCGTGCGCGTGCGCGCACACGCGTGTGCATGCACGTGTGCATGTGCCTTCGCGTGTGTGTGCTTGTGTGCCTGCACGTTTGTGTGTGTGCGTGTGTGTGTGCGCGCACACGCGTGTGCATGCACGTGTGCATGTGCCTTCGCGTGTGTGTGCTTGTGTGCCTGCACGTTTGTGTGTGTCCGTGTGTGTGTGTGCGTGCGCACGTGTGCATGCACATGTGAGAGTGAAAATATTGTAACAAAAGGAGGACAGGCTGGTGCATTTTGCATTAAGGGTTCAGTGTTCTGTACTGTAATGCCATCACACACCACTTTTTTCTTTCAGACTCAGATTGTCCTAAACGTGGCATGTTTCTGTTTTATTTTATTATTTTTACACACTTTTAGTGCAAAGGCATTTCCTTGCGATCTGTCATTCTGAATGCACTCCCAAATCAACAGTGACAATCTGGTACAGAGATGCACAATGCCATAGCAGTGAGATGGTGATAGGACATCTTCTAAATGGCAGCAGTAGCATCACTGTTGAAGACTATCCTGAATCTTGGCTAAAACCAGCTAGCACATTTAATGTTTGTTTTTTTTTTATTATAAAGTACCTTTCAAGCAAAATGGCACAAGGTATTCTTACAAGCAGTCAATAAAATATCAAAAACAAAAGTAGTGATTATACAGATAATTAAAACAAGTACAATAAACAGACAGTGTTAAAAGAAGCCAGAAGAGGACAAAGGACATAACAATGTTAATTTATAAAACAGTATCCCATTTTCTTCAGATTGGACTCGGAACCAGGTAGCAGAGATTTGTCTAATAACCTGAAGAGTGCTATTGGTTTTGTAGGGAGACAAAAGCTCAGTTAAGTACTAGGGTACCAAACCATTGAAAGCGTCAGCGCTGAAATGGGGGTGGTTTGTGATGTCCCCAATAATGGCCTGGCAGTGGAATCTCCACTGGGAGAGCAGGATAACACTCAGGATTGGGTTGGCTAACCCTAACCCTAACCCTCTTCCCCAGCTATGGCCAGAGGTGCAGTTGGGCCAGCCTTGCTGGAGAACGACAAGACTCCATAGCAATCACTTCATAGCAGGGCACCTGTAGATGCTTAAATTAAGTATATGCTGCGTTTGGTGTTGTGCGTGGCTAGGCAGATTGGTTATGTTTAGATAGGGAAAAAGAGAAAAAATCCAGGAAAAAAATCTGTTTTTGCTGAAAAATAAAGATTATTATTATGGACCTCATTTTCCTCAGTCCCTGTAGGGTGCACATTAGCCACGAAAAGCAGGCTTGATGAGAGAGACTTTTTGATTGTCCATCAGAATAAAACACACAAAAAGGCAGTTTCAGTTTCATTTATGATATACCTCTTTGTAAAAGATTGTGACGTATAACAAAAATAGATCCACAGCACCCCCTATGGATCCAGAGAATGGAGATGTTGCTGCAAATCCTGGAAACAAAGCTCCAAAGTGCTTATTGCATGTGTGTGCGCTCATGTGTTTGAACTAGGGATGGGTCATTATTTTCCCATTTTCAAATAGTCATTAAATTATAAAAAATCAAATATTTAATGCAACTATCCTCTTTTCTTAAAAATATAGAGATTTTCCTTGTTTTTTACCAGAGCCTGGTTGTAAGTAACGCATTACTACTGCCAGAAAGTGCGCCTCAAAGCTGTTTGCCAACCAACATTAAAGAAGAAAAGAAGAAGAACATTTTACTACCAGACACCAGTAAAACATGTGTGGCGCTGTGAGATTAGATTCTACTGTACAAACAGGAGAAACATGCAATCAAAGACTACTACAGCCATCAAAACGTTCTATGTGAAACTCCTTCAAAAAAAAAACCTAAATGAGGCGCGGTGCAAACTTGGCCAGATAAAGCTATCATATAATAAGTCTACCACAACTGTGCACAGTCATTTGAGAGCGAAGCACTCAGCACAAGGTCCATCCACAGATCCAACAATCACCGCTATCTTTGTCACCAGACACAGTGAATTTGGTGTTAGACGTGCAGAGCAAACAGCAGCCCTCATCTCAAAGGTGATAGCTAAAGACATGCTTCCCATCAGCTTTGTCGAAGGCGATGGTTTTTGAAGTTTGATGGAATTTGTTGAGCCCGAGTTTACAGTCCTATGGCAAAGCTAGAGAAACTGTGATGATAATGAAAGTGAGCTGCACACTCAACTAGTGAGTGTTGAAAAGTTGTCTCTAACCACAGATTCATGGACAGCACTTACAATTGAATCATATTTAAATTTAAATCGTATCAGTTTGTGGGTGCGGGGGTGATCTTCGAAGAATGGCCAAATAGTTTCCAGTGAATATCGAACAGTATTTTTGCTTGAAATGCCCATCCCTATTTTGAACATGTGTCTGCGTGTCTGTTTGTGTATCTGCTTGTGTTGTGTATTTGTGCACATTTTTGTGTGTTAACATGCGTGTGCATGTTTGTGTGTGTGCATGTGTTGTGTATTTGTGTGTTTGCATGTGTGCATGTTTATTCAGGTGTTGTGTAATTGTGTGCATGTGCATATATATGAGTGCAGGGCTTGGGTTTAATTAGGTGTGTTGTTTTCCTCCAGCAGGAGCCCAGTGATTTATTTAGCTGTGTTTTTGCACCTGCAGATTTCAGGTTCTGACGTTTCTCCTGGTCTGCTACAATGCAGCCTTGAGCTACATGTCCAGCCCATCTCTTCAGTCCCTGTGCCAGCTGAGTTCCAGGTGAGTGCGCCTGTCTGTGCAAACCTGTGCAAACCTGTGCTTAACAGCACATGCACAAATCTGCGCACTCCAGAGCTGTCCTGTGCAGAGAGAGGGGTGTGAAGGGATCATGCCTGAGGATAATGAGCTTAGTGCTGGGAGGACTCCCCATGGCTTTTCGGCTCAATCCTCTTACAGGCTGAGAGGCCACACAACTTGCTATTCCATTCCCCCAAGATGGAGGATTTCTATGCATTTGAACAGGGCATCTCACCACTTCTCTCAGTGATATAGACTGAGTGCAGCTTCTTCCATTAACAGCTACCTATAGTAGGTCAGGTGTCCAAGTTTATGGAAGTAAATCCCTGTTATACTGTGCTTACTGTAAAAGATTGCTATTAATATGATTTAATCTGAAGAATCTGTGTTACTCTTGGCTGCTTTAGTAAATTGATGAGGTTTCTGTGAGCGGAGCAGTTTAGTATCCCTTATGGTCTCATGTCACATAATTGCTTGGGCTTTGTTCTTTCTCATCACACTGTTGTTATCCAAGAAGTGTGGGTGTTGTCTTTCATTGAAAAATATGGAAACATCACATCTAAGATTTTTTGCAATGTCATTTTACTGTAAAGTGTGCTGATTTGTTGGAGCTGTTCTGCTTCACAACAGCAGGAATAAGATGCCGCATGAGCCTAAACAGTTCAGCTGTGTTGGGGTGGGGAAAAGGTGATAAAAATACTCTAAAAATGTAATAAACACATGAATTCATTGCATTGAAATGTTTCACTTTCAAAACTATATAAATGAATATTTGTTTTGTATTAACCTTCTTGGAATGTAAAGTTTTATGTCAGTGCTCAGAAGTTTTCTTTTTAAATTCAAGGTACACTTTTTATGTCTGAAACTCTAATTCCAAAATTCAAGTTTCAGACATAAAAATTGTACCTTGAATTTTGGAATTAGAGTTTAGAATCTAATTCTAAACACTGAAAAAACACTCAATTCAATTAAATATGTATGTATGAAACCTAATGTGTATGCTTTTAGTATTGATATTATTGTTTGTGAGGTTTGTTGGCTTTGGTTTTGATGGAATTGTTGTTTGTGTGTCTCTCTTAGGGTCTGTACTTGTGGGTATCCCAGACAGCATTTGAGGCGGTATAAAGGAATCAGCACTCGAATGACTGTATCCTCTGATTTCCTGGTACAGCTCATCACCGGCATCCACTATGCCCTGTGAGTCTCTCTCTCACTCACTCACTTACACACACACACTCACACACACTTTCACTCACTCACTTACACACACACTCACACATACTCTCACTCACTCTCTCACACACACAGTCACACATACTCTCACTCACTCACTCAAACACACACTCACACATACTCTCACTTACTCACACACTTACACACACACTCACACATACTCTCACTCACTCACTTACACACACTCACACATACTCTCACTCACTTACTCACACACACTCACACATACTTTCACTCACTCTCTCACACACACACTCACACACACTCTCACTCACACTCTCACTCACTCACTTACACACACACTCACACATACTCTCACTCACTTACTCACACACACTCACACATACTCTCACTCACTCTCTCACACACACACTCACACATACTCTCACTCACTCTCTCACACACACACACCACACATACTCTCACTCACTCTCTCACACACACACTCACACATACTCTCACTCACTCACTCACACACACACTCACACATACTCTCACTCACTCACTCACTCACTCACACACACTTTCACTCACTCACTTACACACACTCACACATACTCTCACTCACTTACTCACACACACTCACACATACTCTCACTCACTCTCTCACACACACACACTCACACACACTCTCACTTACTCACACACACACTCACACATACTCACACACACACTCACACATACTCTCACTCACTCACACACACTTTCACTCACTCACTTACACACACACTCACACATACTCTCACTCACTCACTTACACACACACTCACACATACTCTCACTCACTCACTTACACACACACTCACATACTCTCACTCACTCACTTACACACACTCACACATACTCTCACTCACTTACTCACACACACACACTCACACATACTCTCACGTACTAACACACACACTCACACATACTCTCACTCACTTACTCACACACTCACTTAGACACTCACACTCCAACACTCACACACGTTCTCACTCACACACACACATACACACACACATACCATCAGTATCCACTGTGCTCTGGGATGCACTCTCTCTCTGTGTCTTTCTGCAGGTGTAATGGAGAGGCTGATCTGGGCTCTAAGGCGCTGGAGGATGTGCTGTATAGAGCACAGCTGGAGTTGTTCCCGGAGCCCCTGCTGGTGGGTTCTGGATAAGACTGGAACTTTATCCTCAACCTTTAACCGGCTGGCCTCTAACCGGCCTCTGTGTGTGTCATTGCTGTTGCGGTGGACAGCAGGTCTGTGTATAACAGATGTGTGTGCATGCATGTGCGTGAGTGTAAGGTAACTGCTGGGGGACTGTGCTCCCTCTGGAGCTAATTCTGCACTGATTCTGTGGCCATGTGTGTATCAGTCAGTCAGTCCGTATGAAGGGCCTGCACTGTGCTAGGTTAAATTATGATGGGGTAAGAACCAAGCAGATGCCCAAGCACATCCTGGAGTCCCAATATACGATGACTGTCCCCTCGTATCACCTACACCAGAGAATCTGCATGCTGCCCTATCAGCTGCTGTTGCTAAAGGAGGATGGGTTACGGTTAGGGTTAGGAGGATGGGACTGTCAGTCAGCATGTAGAAGACTGAGAGTTAGGGTTAGGAGGATGGGACTGTCAGTCAACACGCAGAAGACTGAGGGTTAGGGTTAGGAGGATGGGACTGTCAGTGGACACGTAAAAGACTGAGGTCATCTGTTAGTGGAATGCCAGCATGCCTCCTGCACCTGTCTTGGCTGTCAGTGGAAATGAGCTGCCTACAATCACATTTTATAAGCCCAAAGGAAGCACCATCTTCCATGGGTGTACCACCAGAGCACCACCAGTATCAAGCCACAGTGTGCTTTGGATGGCTGAGAAAGGGAGTCAAAATAATGACATGAATATTGGTAGAAAAAGGGCTGTCTAAAGGGTGGTGTGTCTCTGTGGCTGTGGGGCATGGACAGCACCACCCCAGCACCTCGCTCAGCTGAGGACATTTCACATCCAGTGCATGCAGTGCATTCTGGGAAAGGGCAGTATCATGTGAACTGTATGAAAATACTAAAAAAACCAAACTGCCAACATATAGAAACCAAGATCACCCAGTGTCCGCTTCTGTAGCTTGGACGTGTGACAAGAAGTGCTTTGCGAGTGGCCCAAAGACATGTTATAAAGACCAGATTAAAATTGGCATGAAAAAGTGAAGAGTTGATTGCAGCCTGGAAATTACTGCAGCAGAACAAACAGTCTGAAGACGATACTGTGAGCAGGGCCTGCAAAATATGGAGGTGATGATAATGGCACAATTACATGAAAAGCTAGAAAAAAGATATGCACATCTTACAGCACTAAACGCATGGACAACAAGTCCAGCTTTTGTGTTTGTGTATGTATATGTGAGACAGGACTCATGTCTAACAGATGTCTCTGTGTGACTGCTTTCTCCACTCAGGTGGGAAATGCAATCAAGTCTTCCCTGCATGGCGCAGCACTGAAGTCGAACAAGGAGGGAACACGTTGCATCCAGGTGGAGATAACGCCCACCTCCTCCCGAATATCACGCAACGCTGTCACAAGCCTCTCCATTCGCGGCCACCGCTGGAAGAGACATGGTGAGGCAGAGTGAGATCATGTGATCATGCTCATCACATATACCTTGGCCGTTTGCCCAGTAGAGCTGTGTAGTGCTAATGTCTGTGTCCGAGGAAGGAACTGTGCAAGATCACATGCAAGGGCCATGTATAATGAGTTCTGTTTAAGAAATTGATGTGTGAATGTGTATCTGTGGGGCCTCATTGTAGGTTAGACTGTTCCTTTTCTCTTCACACACTGTCTACCCTTTTTTTAACATCCAACCACCTTAATGTCATTGTGTTGTCTTATAGGATCATTCATCATACATTTTCAGACTCTCCTCATGAGTGCATCAGCACACATGTAGGATTACCTGATTCATTATCTCTGAAACCTGCCAGATATCAGCATTTTCCACTTTGGCTCCCTGTAATACAACTACAAAATTAAATTTCAGTTGACCAGGGTCTGTCATTTGACAGCCAAGTCATTCCAATGAAGTTGACTCTAGTTTTTATCCATTCAGTCATTCTTAAATTAAGGTGTAAGTAATGCAATTATTCACCAGTTTGTGAATATGGTGTGCACTGAAATGATCATGGTGTTGACTGAATTATCTGTCTGCAAGGAAGGTGCCAAGAGATCCAACATTATTGTGGAAGTAGCAAAACATGGAAGTTCATTAGTATAGTGAAATGAAATCCATCTGCATTACAGTGTAGTGAAATGCCCCATTGCGCAGTACTGAAACCTGACTTCATTGCAGTGCACTGGGGTAAATACACTGTGCTGTGCACATGCTGGGGTAAATACACTGTGCTGTGCACATGCTGGGGTAAATACACTGTGCTGTGCACATGCTGGGGTAAATGCACTGTGCTGTGCATGCTGGGGTAATGCACTGTGCTGTGCACATGCTGGGGTAAATGCACTGTGCTGTGCACATGCTGGGGTAAATGCACTGTGCTGTGCACATGCTGGGTAAATGCACTGTGCTGTGCACATGCTGGGGTAAATGCACTGTGCTGTGCACATGCTGGGGTAAATACACTGTGCTGTGCACATGCTGGGGTAAATGCACTGTGCTGTGCACATGCTGGGGTAAATACACTGTGCTGTGCACATGCTGGGGTAAATACACTGTGCTGTGCACATGCTGGGGTAAATGCACTGTGCTGTGCACATGCTGGGGTAAATGCACTGTGCTGTGCACATGCTGGGGTAAATACACTGTGCTGTGCACATGCTGGGGTAAATGCACTGTGCTGTGCACATGCTGGGGTAAATGCACTGTGCTGTGCACATGCTGGGGTAAATACACTGTGCTGTGCACATGCTGGGTAAATGCACTGTGCTGTGCACATGCTGGGGTAAATGCACTGTGCTGTGCACATGCTGGGGTAAATACACTGTGCTGTGCACATGCTGGGGTAAATACACTGTGCTGTGCACATGCTGGGGTGTTCGTGGGGATGCATATTTACACTCACCTGGACAGACAAAGCAGTGACAGGCAAAGGGATTATATTAGTTGCTCTAAGGTAAGAGCCTCTGCTGTGTACAGTAGACCAGAGACAGCCCACTCTTTTCATCTGCCATCATTGACATAGTTTGCTTTTTATGTTGTGTGATTTTCAGTTTTGCATTTTCAATGTTGTGTGTTTATTTTAGCCATGGTGTGTGTGTGTGTGTGTGTGTGTGTGTGTGTGTATGTGTGTCATTCTCACCCCCAGAGTCTCTGGAGAACAGTATTGACGGGCCGGACTCGGGGGCCCCGGGGCCCATTCCTGAGATTAGCGTGACAGGGGTGAGCGGCGAGCGCATGGCTAACGGAGAGGCCCAGAGAATCAGGACAGAGGGGCAGGCTCTGGGGCCCGAGGCCGTGCCTGACTCTAGAGCTGAGGTCAGGAGACAGAAGTCCGTCAGAAGGCTGATGGAGGATGGGGGGGCCCCCACAGGGAGGGTCCATAACTAGAGCAAAGCCTTGAGGTACTGTGGGGGGCCTGGCCTGGGCCCAAGGGCGTTTGGGCCTGTGGGCCGCGTGCTTTCTGCATGGCCTTGCTGACTAACCTGCCCCCTCTCAGCTGTCCTTACCCGAGTGACAACAGAATGCTGGTTAAGCTCACCTTGTGGCATTTCTTTTACCTATAAACATCTGTAAGCCATCCACCTACCTACAGATCCCTACAGCTTACAGCTTTTCTGGGGTGTAGTATAGCATACAGAATGGGGTACAGTGTTAAGCAGGGGTACAGAATGGGGTACAGTAGCAAAATAGAATATAGTGTTTAGTAGGGTGTAGTATAATGTATAGTGTTAAGTTGGGGTACAATCTAGGTACAGTGTTTAGTTGTATGTAGTACAAGGTATAGTGTTTAGTTGGGTTGCAGTACAGGGCATAGTGTTTATTTTGGCTACAGTATAGGTACAGTGTTTATTTGGGGAACAGTATAGGACTGGGGTACAGTATTTCAGTGGGTTACTTTAATGAGGCACATTACATAATTTAAAAGATGTTTTTCTGCTTAAAAAAAAAAGTATGTTTCTCTAGTTAATACAGCAGGTCTTGAAGCTCTTGAAGTCTCTGCATGTTAATATGAGCTGTGCTTTGCAGCCTTGATATACCACATGATCAGCAGTAACAGTTATCCAGTTATCACTATAATTGGTGTCTTTCATTCTGCGGAAACAACATATGTTATCTCTGTTCCTTTTGGCCCAGTGAGGGGGCGTCTGTATTGGCTATTTCAAAGGCTGTTCCTGTTGGCTGAATTTAACCGCTGTCCTATGTCCTTGATTGTCTCTGTCTTACCTAGCCAATAACAAACAAACGTGGGTGTTTCCTGGAAGACAGTTGGTTGCAGTGTTGCACTTGCTGTGCTGTAAGCAGCCCCTGCCTCTCCTCTACCTTAATCAGGCACAGACTAGCCTACCTTACTGAGGCCAGTGTGTGTGGCCCTGCTGGTCAGCAGTGTGGTTGTCCTACTCACAATCTTTTATTCGCCTGACTTCATCTTTTACATATCGGGGGTGGGGCTGTTCTCTCTTGCTCTCTTTCTTTCTGAGTCTCTGGAGTGCAGTGCTGTTTTTAGGGGAGCTGCTGCAGCTTTAGGTGTTCAAGTGCAGGTTAAAGGGCTGAAGTCAAGGTTTAGGTGTTCAGGTGCAGGTTTAGAGGTTATGGGTATAGGTGTTGGGGTTCTGGGTGTAGCTTTTGGGATGCAGGTTGCAGGGTTATGGGTGAAGATTAAGGGCTGTAGGTGCAGGTTTAGGGGTTCATGTGCGTGTTCAGGGGTAACAATGCAAGTGTTTTTGCTGCTCAGGCTGTCCCATCTGTTCCGCAGATGCAGTGGATCTGGCGTCCCCGGATGAGCTGATGGAGATTGCAGAGGTGGATGAGGGTTTCTGCTCGCGTGTGCTTGGCGGCAGCCCCCCCTCCATCTCCGTCAGCGTTCCCTCAGGGGGGGGCAAGAGTACAGGGAAGACCCAGCGCCGTGGAGGCAGCAAGACCAGCAAGCAACCTGGGGGCCGCACCATGAGCGAAAACCTAGATCTGCTCTCACTCAAACGCCTCACCCTCACCTCCAGCCAGTCTGTGCCCAAAACCAGTTCCACCCTCACCTCCAGCCAGTCTGTGCCCAAAACCAGTTCCACCCTCACCTCCAGTCAGTCTGTGCCCAAGCCGAATGCACTCAGTTTGTCGCGCACAGCTAGCGCGGTTTTCTCGCGCTCATTTGAGCAGGTCAGTAACGCACTGGGTGGTGGCCATGCCCCTCCAGAGCACAGCCGCTGCAGCCTGCAGGAGGACCGGCTCACCCCTGAGCACCACAGCCCCCCCCACAAACACCGGTCCCCAAGCTTCAGCATCCACCTGTCCACTGACCTGTGAGCTCCCAGGTCCCTGAGCAGCCCCATCCCTGCTTCTCCTACACTCCCCTTTCCTCCTCCAGCACCTGCCAGCCCAGCCAGTATCCCCCTTATAACTGTGTATGGTAGCTCTTCCTCAGCAAACAGGATGCACACCCCCTACAGATACCCACAGATACCTACATATAGCCCAGGATATACCCTAAACCCCCCCCAGGATATACCCTCTCATGTCTGAAGAAGGAAGGGTGAGGCCTGCGCCTTGTGGCACTGAGCCAGTACTGCAGCACCTTAGAACACACCTGGTCTGTGTTCAAATTATTGAGACAAAAATACTTAAAAATCTATTTTGAATACAGTTCCTGATTTACACCACCCCCTGGTATTGTCCAGTCCTGTTGGAATTATAAATGATGTGTGTGTTTACCTGCAAGGTACTGTGGACAGTGTTTGTGTGGTGGGTGGTGTTTAGTTGTACTATTTATAAAGCTATGGTGCCAGGCCTGACCGTGTGAGACTGTGTTAGAACATTCTGTGGAAAGGGCTGTTCAGAACCAAACCTGACTGCAATGGAGTGTTCTCATGAGAGACCTTTCTATGAAAGAGAGGATGCACATTTAACCCCAACATACACAGCATGGTCAGTCTGGCCCAAACCTGACTGCAATGGAGTGTTCTCATGAGAGACCTTTCTATTAAAGAGAGGATGCACATTTAACCCCAACATACACAGCATGGTCAGTCTGGCTCCGACACATTGGAAGTCACTCCTACTTTACATATTGCACGACATGTATTAATATTCTACTATATACCACTGTTCCTTTAGTGAATTGTTGTTTTTCCCTTTAAGCTTTGAAACCTGCCTAAAGCCCAAACGCATCTCCTTGTTTACATGAGTACCTGGTGCGGTCATACAGTAGAAGCAATACCACTGTTATGCTCCAGATTTCTGTGGTTGGAGTATTTGATTTTTGTCCTAAGTCTTTGGAGCTGTGATTAGGATAAGTATGATTTTTGTATGCTGTATAAGTGTTTCCCGTTGAGGAGAGCAGTATTACTTTGCCATGGAGTCTCTCGGAGCACATTTGAGGCAAATTCTGAGTGACAGCCAAACTTCTTTCATTCACCCATTTTAATTTATAATGATGCAATCCTTGAATCTTTCCAGTTTAAAGGTTTTACAGTAGTCCAGTGTTTGTTTTACTCTGGTTTTCATCTTTTCTAGTAAATATGAAATGAAACCAAGCACTGTGTTACCTTAATATCAGTTTAAAAATGTCCTCTTTTCTGTCAGTTTGGTAAACATAGAAGTATGCATTAGGTACATTTCCAAGAGATGTCATATTTTTGTGAGGAAGTGAAACAATAACAATCAAAATCTGTATTTTTGTTTACAGAAAGTGGAAAAACACTCTTGTGAATTGTACAGATTATTGTACTAAAGTTTTTGCCTTTTGTCTGAAAATAACTGATTGCTATAGCTTCACAAAATAAAGTGTTTCTATATTTCAACCATTCTTGGTGTGATTTGTGAATTGGTTTCCATCATAAATTGTCAATGGATTCTGGGATTAACAATTTTTTGATGAAATTATTCCATTAAGTTCAGGAAAATCATGCAAATGGTCTGTTACCAAAATGTCTTTTTGGGGACAAATCCATATTCAGTAATGTATGTCTTCCTGCAATGGGCTTAGTACAGAGAGCTCAGTAAAATTGTTTCTTATAGAACCATGTAAAGCTTAAGGACAAATTTTTTTTGCATGTTTTATTTTTAGTGGGAGGATGTTAATAGGTAAAGCAAAGTGAGGAGTGAGCCACCAGACTGGGCTTGTCACCCTCCATGATGAACTTGGCATTGCTTACTTACCCATTCACCCGCTACAGTGTAAGGAGATAGAGGGTGAACGGGTGTGAGGACAAGGGCTTCTCTACGTTCGTTTTTTAATGTGGTTTAGATCAGTGTTACTGAGAAAGTGGGTCGCCAACCCAGCACCAGTCTGTGGCAAGGAGGCTGCCGGTCCGCAGCACACTGCTCTTCAGAAATCCTTCAGAAAAGTGCCAAACTGTTTGGCACTTTTCTGTCACGCCGCCCCCTTGACTGCACTCCTTCCATTGTTTGTAAGATTCTTGAATCTTGCTCGTAGAATGTTCCCCGTGCCAACACCATGCCCCCTCTCTCAGTCTCACTCTCACTCAGTCACTCAGTCACATCTTCACGTGCTACCGAGCTGGGTTGAGCGATCCTTCATCTTTGTCCATCATGGCTTTGTTCTAAACAAGTCTGGATTCATTCTTTTAAACATCCACCAAAACTACTGATACAAACGAAATGCCAGAGGCAAAAATGTATTGATCATTGTTCAGGTTCAAAAGTATTGAACCCTAGCCCTAACCCTAACCCTAACCCTGACCCTGGCAAAGTGACCTACCTCGGGAACGGAAGGTCGTAGAGACTCGGGACCACTTTTGCCATTCTCAGCACCCCCAAATACCCCCACCTACAACTAGGTGTCAAGTCTCTAGGACCTTCCATTTTTATAACCCTAACTCTTGCCCTAACCCTAACCCTAACCCTGACCCTGGCAAAGTGGCCGACCTCGGGAATGGAAGGTCGTAGAGACTCGGGACCACTTTTGCCATTCTCAGCACCCCCAAAAACCCTCACCTAGGACTGAATTTCAAGTCTCTTGGACCTTCCATTTTTTTAACTCTAACCCTAGCCCTAACCCTAACCCTAGCCCTAACCCTGACCCTGGCAAAGTGGCCTACCTCGGGAACGGAAGGTCGTAGAGACTCGGGACAACTTTTGCCATTCTCAGCGCCCAAAAACCCCACCTAGGACTAGGTTTCAAGTCTCTAGGACCTTCCATTTTTAACCCTAACCCCAGCCCTAACCCTAACCCTAACCCTAACCCTAACCCTGACCCTGGCAAAGTGGCCTACCTCGGGAACGGAAGGTCGTAGAGACTCGGGACCACTTTTGCCATTCTCAGCGCCCCCAAAAACCCCCACCTAGGACTAGGTTTCAAGTCTCTAGGACCTTCCATTTTTTAAAACCTAACCCTAACCCTAACCCTAACCCTGACCCTGGCAAAGTGGCCTACCTCGGGAACGGAAGGTCGTAGAGACTCGGGACCACTTTTGCCATTCTCAGCGCCCCCAAAAACCCCCACCAAGGACTAGGTTTCAAGTCTTTAGGACCTTCCATTTTTTTAACCCTAACCCTAGCCCTGACCCTAACCCTAACCCTGACCCTAACCCTGACCCTGGCAAAGTGGCCTACCTCGGGAACGGAAGGTCGTAGAGACTCAGGACCACTTTTGCCATTCTCAGCGCCCCCAAAAACCCCCACCTAGGACTAGGTTTCAAGTCTCTAGGACCTTACATTTTTTTAACCCTAACCCTAGCTCTAACCCTAACCCTAACCCTGACCCTGGCAAAGTGGCCTACCTCGGGAACGGATGGTCGTAGAGACCCGGGACCACTTTTGCCATTCTCAGCGCCCCCAAATACCCCCACCTAGGACTAGGTTTCAAGTCTCTAGGACCTTACATTTTTTTGACCCTAACCCTAGCCCTAACCCTAACCCTAACCCTAACCCTAACCCTGACCCTGGCAAAGTGGCCTACCTCGGGAACGGAAGGTCGTAGAGACTCGGGACCACTTTTGCCATTCTCAGCGCCCCCAAAACCCCCCACCTAGGACTAGGTTTCAAGTCTCTAGGACCTTCCATTTTTTTAACCCTAACCCTAGCCCTAACCCTAACCCTAACCCTAACCTAACCCTGAACCTGGCAAAGTGGCCTACCTCGGGAACGGAAGGTCGTAGAGACTCGGGACCACTTTTGCCATTCTCAGCGCCCCCAAAAACAATGACCTAGGACTAGGTTTCAAGTCTCTAGGACCTTCCATTTTTTTAACCCTAACCCTAGCCCTAACCCTAACCCTAACCCTGACCATGGCAAAGTGGCCTACCTCGGGAACGGAAGGTCGTAGAGACTCGGGACCACTTTTGCCATTCTCAGTGCCCCCAAAAACCCCCACCTAGGACTAGGTTTCAAGTCTCTAGGACCTTCCATTTTTTTAACCCTAACCCTAGCCCTAACCCCAACCCAAACCCTAACCCTGACCCTGGCAAAGTGGCCTACCT